>JAZHYW010056181.1:0-49928 GCA_037355805.1 Ixodes ricinus
GTGTCGAGGGGAGACCCGAGATGTTGTAGACAATATTTGCGAAGACACCGGAGTGAGCTTATAGATCGGGTCGTTGTATCCCGAATCTGGGTGTAAATAAAGAAGCCTCCATTCTAATGACTGAATCCTCGGAGAGTCTGGTAGTAAGTTTGACTTCTTTTCATGAGCCTATTTCCAGATTTGGGACGCCGCATTTCATTTCACCTTCTTCGACCTGAAGAGATAAATGTCCCACTGAGCGTATACTTAGTGTCACCCTTCGTGCAGTTTTTATCTTTTTAATCCGCAGTCGCAATCATGCGCCCACGAACCGTGTTGGGCACGCGGACAAGATAGCTTAGAATTTTCTGCTGACATGCCATAGAGCATTTTGTTCGAGAGCAACTCTCGCTGGCGGCGGCTATAAGGGCATCGATTCACTGGAAGCGGATCCGCGTTCGCAAAGCGGATTGCGAACGCGGTTGTATAGAGGATTCAGTACAATTGCACGCGCATTTGATGACATCAAAATGCGCGTGCCATTGTACTGGATCTTTAACAACCGCGTTCGCAACCGCTTCACAAGCTGCGGATCCAGTGATGGTAGAGCCGTGTACCCAGGGTGTACCTAGCGTGCCTCAATGGCCTTCTGTTTAGGGTGATGCCAGCTTTGTAGTACCCGATGCCGACAGCACGCGCTCACAGAGAAAATACAAAGAAATCGCCGGAGACAAAATGTCACGTACCCACAGTCAGCGCCACGAGCGTACTGGGAGCACGCTCTTTCACACGTGCTTCAAGACAAAAAATAAAAAGAAGAATTGGAAACAAAATGGCCAGATATCATCGCCCCAAGCAAAGCGCATGGCTTTTCGATTGTACCTTAGAGTGTACCTAAGTCACTGGATCCTGGGAAAGTAGCGCCATTGCCTTCCCTACCTGCCCCTAGCCGGACACAAACGGATACTAACGTACAGACGGGACCCGAACCTCGCAAGGCGATTGGCTGAATCGGTCTACGTCGCCGTGGCGAATCGCCACCTTGGTCCATTTAAATCTTCGAAGCTTCCAGACGGTCGTTCTAAACCAGTCGCGCCAAGATCACCATGGAGCATCATCGACTAGGCGTTCCTCGCCAATATAGAGTCTTTGCCGTTTGTATGCAATCAACTTATTAATCATGCCCATCTCCATGGATCTCTTACAATTACATTGTTCTTCTTGCGTATTTCAAGATAGTAAACTTATTTTTCAGTGCCTCCAAGCAACCGACACAGCATCTGGTGGTGGTACGAAGGTGTACGCTTGTTTCGCCGGTGTGTGGTTAGCAAAATCTCGGTATACAAACGACGACTCCATAAAGCTACCCGTCACCAGCGAATCTAGATCGGCCCAAGAACGGAGGGGTAAAGGAGAAATTGTTCATTTCACGGACCAAGATGTTGACGACATCGGGGAGCTTGGCGTTACATTTCCAGGCATCCGAGTGACTTTAGGTGTACCAGGTGCGACCTTTAGGTGTACCTAAAGTCACTGATTCCGGAAAGTAGCGCCATTGCCTTCCCCGCTGCTAGCCGGACAAACGGATACCAACATGCAGATAACCCGAACTCGCAAGGCGATTGGCTAGTCGGTCTATGCTGCCATGGACCTGACGGTATCTCATCCGCGCCGAAATCATTCAGAGTTTCAACTGGAATTGTCAGCAGAGAAGTGCAGAGCGCATGATACGTTTATCTCTGCTGGCGCGTTCGAGCGACACACCATGGCTGGCGTTACACCTCACCGTAAAACCGCCAGCAGATGCAGACGATACGCGGTTGACGCTGCGGAGAGCGCGACAGTTTGCTGTGCGTGAACTGACCTTTAAAGCTGGCCGCCAGCGTGGACTGGCGCTGGCGATCCGTATCAGCAAAACCGCCGTTTATAAAGAGTCGCCAACTTCAGGCGTAACACTTCAGAATGAGCATACCACCGACTTTACTTTATTGGCGAGTTCTTTCAAGTATGCAAGACGGTGGTCTCATGGTGATCTTCAGGCGCGGTGACACCTGAATTACATTCAAATGGATGGCGCGAAGGTGTATCGTTCGCCGGCGTGTGGTTAGCAAAATCTCGGTATACAAACGACGACTCCATAAAGCTACCCGTCACCAGCGAATCTAGATCGGCCCAAGAACGGAGGGGTAAAGGAGAAATTGTTCATTTCACGGACCAAGATGGCGACCACACGGGGAGCTTGGCGTTACTTTCCCAGGATCCAGTGACTTTAGGTGTACCGAGCGCTCAGCATTCTTGGGTACTTCCACGTGCCACCGCGCTTCATGACGAAAACGTGGCGTTGTTGTAGCCAGGATACCGGTGCATTTCTGCTCGAATTGGGCAGGAGAGCATTTCGTACTCCGCGTGCTCATGCAGGACGCACTTCTACTCGTGGTGCGATTGTGAGCCACGCGATGGCACCAGGCGCAGGGTACCGGTAAAGCCCCTCTATCCTGGGAAAAGTGGCGCCATTCATTGTTGTCGAAATGCTCGACGCAAGTGCCGCGCGCCACTTCTGGGAAATTCATGGCGTCGGAAATCTAGCTCAGTGCTGCGCTGTGCCGCCATGTTCTTCCCAAGGGCAGCACGTTGCACGTGCCTCGTGCATCGATGCATCTTGCTCTACATTTGAAACATGAAGGGGCTTTAGGTACCGGTGCCATCGGCGTCATGAACAAGTGGCATGCTATCGAGACACTTTTCAGCGCGTCAGTAACCCGAGGCGCCACCAGACGGCGCGCTCCCCATGCCGCCACTAGAATTCCTGTATTTTGTATCCGATACCTTATTCCTGTATTCCTGTATTCTGTATCCGATACCTTATACAGGAGTTCCTGTATCCGATACCTTATTCTGGCTCCCGTAGGGAGCCAGAATAGCGTATCGGATCGAGCTGAAACTTTGACATCTGGTTGTGAACTCTAGCGCTATCTTTGGGCGGAGAATGAGCGTTCGGCGATGCCTAGTTTATGTTTGCAATAAAAAAACTAATTTTTTGTTTTTGTGGCACCCTGTATACATACTGATGCATCGACCACACAGAATTAATCATCTATCGGATTGGTTGCACCATCGATTCGTCTGAAAGCCGGTTACAAGCTCTCCCATAAAATCTGCTCTACTGCTGCCGAACTGGTGGCAATCCGTGAGGCACTTCGATACATCTTAGAAGCATCGCCTCGTGCTTGAACTATAGTCAGTGACTCTATATGGCGCATTCACACTGGAAGCGGATCCGCGTTCGCAAAGCGGTTGCGAACGCTTCTGTATAAAGATCTAGTACAATCGCACGCGCATTTGATGTCATCAAAATCGCGTGCAATTGTACTGGATCTTTATACAACCGCGTTCGCAACCGCGCTTTGCGAACGCGGATACCGCTTCCAGTGTGAATGCGCCCTAAGTTAGCCCTCCAGTCACTACAACATCTACGCAAAAATAGTCCAAACAGGCCACTAATTTTAGAAATACACAAAGCCCACTTTGACGCTGTCTCACTAGGACAATCCACATCATTTCAATGGGTACCTAGTCACTGTGGCATAACAGGCAATGAAATGGCTGATTCGATGGCTACACATGCTCACATATCTCTCCAACAAGTACTGGCTCCCTTCTCAAAACCTGATATCCGTACGAGATCATCAATTCTAGGGAAACCTAAAGCAGAGCACATTTTGATCAATGTCATCTACGAAAGCTCATCTTCAAGCATATCGATTCATACTTGATGTTTCGAGTCCCCAGCGGTCTGAAGAGACGACTCGAAGCCTTTCTCCATCGAATACTGCTAAAAGTATTTTATACCAACTATTACCTTTACCTTATTGGAAAGCAAGAAACACCCAAATGCTCTGAGTGTGGAGCCATTGAAGACATTACACACATTATATTATAATGTCCAAAGAATGAAGAGCACCGGTGGAAATTATTAAAGGACATGAAGCAGCCACCAGGAACAGCGCTTACGATTCAACTTCTCCTTGGCCCCAGGGATAATGAAGCCCGTGCTTCGACAACTTCGAACGCCCTTGTACGCTTCCTTACAGTAACATGCCTCGGCAAGAGACTCTAACATGTTGCACTGAACTCTATATTGTGTGTATTTTATGTGCATGTTTAATCTGCAAGTGTGGTTCTTTTCTATTGTTCTTACTCTTTTTTTCCTCCTACATCTCTCATACCCCTACGCCATCCCCACCAGAGTAGCCAGTCAGGAAAGTATTTCCAGGCTAATTTCCCTGACTTCCTTTTTTTCTACCTCAATAATAATAATAATAATAACAAAACCTTCATGACAAAGCACAATAAAAAGAAGAAAATTGAAGGAGGCTTTTTGTATGATAACTCTGGCTACTAGGAATTCCAGCTCTTTTGTTGATAACGACAACGAAGGTTCTCACACAATGTCTGCGTCATTCTTGATCTTCAATGCTTCAATTATTTCTTGTCGGTACTTGTCCTTGTGTGAGCCAAGCACTGTAGTGTTTTCATAGCTAAGGGTGGAATCATGGCAGATGCGGCGGTGCACAACAATTGGATGGTAAGAGTCAGATGACGCCTTGTTGACTTGTAGAAAGTGTTCCCTAAGGCCAAAGTTACTAGAACTCAGTTGGGAAACTGCTATGGCGTCTGCTCTGAAAACGTGGCTCCGATCCGTACCCGAGAACCGAACTATGGGGACCTAACTAACGGCGATCGTAATGCTGCCATTTCTGCCGCAGCGGCCACTCCGGGAACCTCACGGCTGCACGTATTGATTCCGGCGGAGTCGCGCAAGGGCCGCAGGCGCCATTTCGCAGTGCCATTTTGAAGTAGCTATATAAATCAACTTTAATGTTTTGACTTGTCCCTAAATGGTGGCGCTGTTATCGTATTTAGTTTAATTTAGTTCGGTGTCAGTAAGGTTGTCTAAGGCGAACTTTCAGGCATCGTCCCTTCTGGCCGATGTTTTGGCTGCCACAACTCTACGGAATAGAATACATTGGATTTTCTTGGCATTTAACATATTTGTTGGAGTACTTGATGGTGCAATCTGGTGGACGATGTTCGTTGTTCACTGTTTGGCATATTTGTTTTAACCTCATTCTACATGTGAAGACCACCTTCGTGTCGAACCGAGCAGGGAGACTTTTTCAGGTGATGGGCGGTGTTATGCACGTATGGAATGCGGGCCGGGCGTGTGCGTCTGTGTCTTTTGTTGTTAGATGAAGGCCGGTTAGGGGCTGTGATGAGACGCTGAAGGGTAGTACGGAGGAGATCTGCTGGGTACCCGGCTTGGAGAAGTCGGTCATGCTGACCTTGGACACTTGTGGATGAGAGGTGGGGACAGGATTTTTAACGAGAAGTGCCAAACAGGGTTCGGATAATTACAAGCTTTACCGACTTGGAGTTGTTGCTGCAAATAGAGAGAACTGCTTTTTTTTTATCGTTGCTGGAGACTTTAACAGATGCCTTGAGGTTGAAGATGAAGTCATAAATCCTGATACTGTAGTCCATCAAATATTGGCTCTTCGCTCGTAAGCGAATTTCTAGCCCAAGCGATATCATAGAAAAAGCCTCCTTCAATTTTCTTCTTTTATTCTTCTTTTTCAGGGAGTTAAATTCAGCTCATCTATTATTTTTTTTTCTAGTTTCTTTTTCTAGTATTTTTCGTCTTCCTTCAATTCCTCTGTAACCAAGCTGGTTTTCGTAGTGCTGGGCACATCATATAAATGTGTCGCTGCTCGTTGAAAGAACTGTGAGTGTCTGTCCATAAAATAAATTGGGGTGTGTGTATGTGTATACAGCCTAGAACTTGGTCTGCCTCAACGTGCGACTTGTCTCCCAGCTGTGTATGATAAATTTAATCAGTGCAGTACAACTGCTAGCCTGGGGCCTTTAACGTGCACCACGCAGTAGTGCACACGACCCCGCCGGTACGACGCTCATGAATATCAAAACGGGCAGGGGTGTGGATCGAAGAGGGGTGGGGATTGAACCCAAGATCTCTGGGTTCTGCAGCGCGAGCTTCCGCGCCTTGTGTTCCAAGCTGGTGTGCGCTAACCAACTCGGCCACCGATCCCCCTCCCGTGAGTGTTTGTCCCTCGTCCATTTTAGTGTTTCTTTTTCTTTCTGTGTGAACTATAGTCTTTAGTCTTTAGTCTTTATTTTGTGGCTCTGGAGAGCCGCGGCACCACGGAAAGGTAGCATCCCGTACCATGGCGGCCCGCGGCCCCGCGTCTAGTGAACATGAAAATGGAATGAGTATATACATGCAAGATGACGGCGACATGGGTTGTTGATATTGGGGAAAGTGGCAGTTCGATTCGCAGAAGTCCAGATTTCGTGGAGGCGGGTTGGGCGGGTCAGCAGCGAGCTATGGGGATCTGGCACGCCGTTCGATCGGTGCATGAGGGAGCCCCAGGAATATGATGGCGCTGTTGCTCGGTGGGGTTGACTGGGGTCGAAGCATCAGGCTCCAAGGAGGTAGCCCGGTCAAAGTAGAAGCTGCCGCCTCCGAGGAACCGAGGCCCAGGGCTCAGATTGAGGCACCGCCGTCGCCCGGTGTGTCATCCTCTCAACGTCGTCGTCGTCATCTTGTTTATCCAACGCAATCTGCTATGTGTAGATTAGTTATGTTTATCCCAAAAATCCCAAGACGACCATATCTACGAACGTAGTGTCACATCTCCAACTAAACAAACCCGAAAAAGCTGATAACTCTCTAAACTCAATTCCCGCAGAAAAAACGAAAACAAGAAGGATCACCACGAAACACGCGCGAGATTTCGTAATAAATGAGCTCGTTGTATCCGGAGCTCGGAGCGAAGCGGGCTCTACGTGGCTTTGCCGGCCTGATAGATTCGCTAACGCCCTTCTTCTTTTTTCGATCGCCTCCCTTCCGTCTTTGATTGAGTGCGAAGCAGCACTCCGAGAGAACTGCGGGGATTCCAGTGGAAAACGGGAGAAAGAAACAAAAATGCGGACGTTATCGGGAAAAAGGCATCGTCCAAATTGGGGTCGCGGATTTTCTGGGGCTTTTGGAAGATTCGGACGGCGTGCTTCTTAGATGAACACGAACAATGTCGAATAATTCTTGTTCACTCGCTCAACGACGCGTTCGGAGAGGGACGTGAGACAACCGATTTGGTCAGCCAACTCTGCACTCAGACACAGGAGAAACCTTCCTCTCTGGTAAGCTTGTGCGAACCCGCCAAAGTTACCGAAATTGGTCAGGAGAACGAGTACTCACACGAAAAATGTTCGAGGAAATGGCGCAATGAAGAGTGATTCGAAACGTAGCGCCATTGCAATATGTACCATCGATTAGGAGCTAGTTCGCGTTCTGACGCATCACAGTTGTCCTCCTTCGTTGATCGGGTAGTCGCTCCGCTCTGTCAAAATGGCCGACCCTGGCAAGTACTAATTCATTTATCGCTAAGTTTACTTCGTGCTCAATGTTCGAGCCTGTCCCAACATGGCGGCTGTTCCATTCCCAGCTCCCCCGCCATTTTTGCCAACACCAGGCACCCTCATACAGCCTTGGAAGACATGGAAATCTAGTTTTATGAATTACCTCGATGTTATTGAAGCGGATTAGTATTCGGCTATGCGCAAACGTGCCTTACTTATAAGCTTGTTTGGCCAGGAGGGCCAGCGAATAGTAGCTACCTTTAACATGGCAGGACCCGCCGTGAACGAGAACGTCACAGAGTTAGACGTTTTATTAACGGCTCTTGACGGTTATTTCGCTGCTGGTATGAACGTGGTCCTTGAGCGGAAAAAGTTTCACAGTCGTGTCCAGGCGCCCGGTGAAAGCGTACTGGATTTCCTTGGAGCGGTGCGGCACCTCGGATCGTTTTGCGACTATGGTGACTCTCTTGACGATCGAATCGCGGATATGTTTTTGACGGGACTCAAGGGAGGGAGATAATTAGTATTTGTATATAGTCTATAATGCCGGCACTGAAAAAGAAGCCGATGCCGCGAGTGGAATAAACAGGGCCGGGCACCCGCGCTCGGGATGCTCGAGACTAAGAGACCACACTCTAAGAAAAACGGAGGAGAAAGGTATAGCAACAGCTAGAGTGCCTTCATACAAGCGCGCAGACATGTAGGCACCCTAGCAACAGCGACTGTTCCTCTTTGTTGTGGTCAAGTTGCCCAGAGAAGGGAGGAACAGCAGTTTGGATGAAAGCAGAAGGTCCAGTTCCTCCGTGTTCAGTTGGTGCAGGGGTAGAACATCGCTTTACTGACCAAGTGGTCGACGGTTCGATCCCTGGAAGGAGCGGTGTTTTATTGTTTTTTTATGTTTTTTTATTTACCGAAACAAGCATAAACAAACCCAGACCGATAGAAGGAAGATTAAAGTCCTTATTCTCCACCGACGCCAAGGAAAACTATACAAATATCATTGCTACAAGCTTCATCAGCGCGCTGTTTGATAAACAAGATTTGGGCACCCACACTCTAAGAACAAATGGAGGAAAAAGGTAGCAACGGCGCATTTTCCTCCCTTCTACTGACGCGCCCCCAAGTGGACACGAGAAGAAGGGAGGAACCAGACCTTTTCCTACTTTTCCAGGCAGACGGGAGAAAGCTTTCACCCTCCCGACTCGTCTTCTTTCGGTTTCGTTTTTCGAGCACGTCGCGCACGTTGTTAAATAAACGTTGTTGAGTTGATTGAGCTTCAGCGGCAGCGAAGGCCGCCTGTAATTCAGTCTTCTAGTCCAAACGTGAAAAACATTTCGGTTGCATTGACGTTTTTACCACTAATTTTATCAAAGGAGCAAACGAAGCCGCTAGAAACAGCGAAGTTCCGGAGCAGTGCCAGCAGCGCTACGTACACTGGGGAAGATGGCCGTCTCTGGATTGCGGGGCCACGCGGAACGACAGTAGCGGAACCACGCGGAACTGTGTCGACGTTTTCGACGTTATGAAAATCGCACGAACTCCGTCCAAGGCAGGCAGGTTTTCCTGCCGGCTGCCTGGGTGCCTTCCGTGCTGAGTTCGGTTCTGTTTTCCCGTTCCGAGTGCCAACCGGCGTTCAACGTGGTTCTGTATTTCTGCGTGCCAGCAACATAGCAGCAACATCGTGATGGCAGTGTTGAGCGTTGTGAAAGAGAAGACTGGAATTATCGCCGATGTGATCGCGTGTTTGCGTATCAGTGGTGTAACAACAAGATGAGATGACGTAAACTGTCGGGCATTGATGCTGCTGGTCGGGCCATGATCGGAGGGGCAGGTTGACATTCCGCTTTAGATTAAAGAGTTTAAGACCACTTGAGGAATTAGGTGCAGTCGATCGACGTGCGGATAGTCATGTTGGAACGCTGGTCTGAACGGTAAGCTCCTATCGTACAGTGGCCAATGTGACTCGGTCCCCGAGAGCGATTGCGCTCTGGGGAAAAGGCTGAACAGTACGAAATTATGACGGAAAGTACGTATATTTACAGTGGAATTTTAGCATAAAAGACAGGTAAAATCGAAAGAAACAGGTAAAATAAAAAAAAAACTATCCTTTATTTTGCTGTTTAAATATACTACGGTTCCTGGAGAAACTGCCCTCCAAGTGGCGCGCTGCGCGCTGGGATGAGCCTCAGCGCAAGAAGTTTTCGAGCTCGCCACGGCGTAGCTCCGTACACTTAACACCTGCCGCAAGTCGCGGCTTTGACTGCGTTCAGATTAATCGAAAGGCGATTTCTCTGCCCGTGAAGCATCACTTCCAGCTGAGTGAATATCCGCTCTACAAAGATTAATTCAATACGGCAATTGCAGCCGTGCGCGAACAGCACAAACAGAAAAACAAACACTACAATAGAAATACTGGCTACGAAGTGCCGTGCGGGGAAACAAACTCATGGCTTGGATCCGCATTGGAGTGGCTCGATTTATTGGCTTTCAAATAATTACGGCATGATCAAGCGTTTTCTTTTTAATAAGAGATTCATCCCCTGAGCCATTAAAAATACTCTCAGATGCATGACGTTGCAGAAAAAAATCATCATGCTGGGAATATTTATTATTGCTTAGGGAGTCACCGAGAAATTCCGTACGTTCAAAACGACCAGTATAAAAGACGGAATCGCAGAGCTCCGTAGTAGTGATCGGGTTAGTCTGCTGTTGTTGGCTGTTGTGTTGATGTTCGTATGTGCAGTGTATGCCCTTGATGTATGTGCAGGTGATGCTTGTTATATGTCTATATGTGTCTATACACGAACTCATCTCTGTTACGTCACGGCGCGGTGGTGGCGCGTCGGTCGCACTTCCGGTCTGGGGCTGTGGGCGGAAGGCCCCATGTGAGGCGTGTATTCCGGCGTTGTTTTGAAAGGAACCTGACGAAAACATGCCTTTTCGTCAAACCGCCGCGACTGGGGCTGTACTAAAAGAGTCGAGAAAGGTTGGAAGATCAGTTTTCATGTTCTCGGTTCGTCCGAGACCGTGGATATGTGCTGTAAAAATGGTAAACCAGACGCCGCCGGACCACAATTGCTGGAGTGGGTTGAATTCACGGATACTTGTGGTCTTCAGATTTATTTGTTTTGTTCCAACATGAACGCCGGAAAACCGTCAAGTTGTACGGCCCACCTGCGGACTACATTCAGTGCGTCTTGAAGTTCGAACGGCCGTCTGATAGTTCGAACTGTCGTCTGCTCTTTCAAACGCTTCTGCTTGTCGTCTGCTCTTTTAGACGACACCGGCCCGTAGACGAAATGTTGGCCCGGTACTTGCGATAAGAAGTAAGTGCAGGCCTCAAAAGACTTAAGTTTGAGGGTTGGTAAGCAGGCTTCACGTAAACAGTAGATGCAAGGAGATGTTGATTATTTTTACCAGCGGCCATCACCGACTTGTTATGGCTGATTCACTTCGTCCGATTCTGCTTGCGATTTTCAGTATCGACGTCGACCATCTCAGCTACGGTTCACGCTTTTGCAGCCCGAGCGACGTCGCGACTGAAAATTGAGAGCAAAATCTCATCATGTGAGTCAGGCTTTAGCGTACATTCTGCGGCGTCCACGCGGAAGGAATCGCCGCATGTCAGATTATTCACGCGAAGTTTTGCGGTGTAACGAGCCTCATTCATTTATGGTAATAAAACCCGAGACTCAGGAACACAGAAGGGGACAAACACAACACAACATGTTCGTCCCCTTCTGTGTTCCTGAGTCTCGGGTTTTATTACCATGAATGATCACCAGCTCGCTTGTTTTTTAAGTAATATTGCTCGTTCATTTCGCTGACGCCGCTCATGTAGTCAGACATTGCCAGGAAGACGTAGAATCAACAATTCGAAAGCGATAAAGGGTAGGGGGACTCACACCGACGCCCAAAACATCGCATTTCAATGGTTTGTTTATGGGCGACGGCGAGCTTGTTGCCCACACCCCCACCACGCATGCGCGGCGCCGGTGGCGTCCGCTAGGGGCGCTCCGGGCGCTCCGGTTTGTTTGTAAACATGAGTTGGTGTATAATAAAGAATTCAGAAACAATATGGAAGGGTGAAATAATAATTTTTTTTTAAACATGAATTGGGCGGTATTTAGCGCTACCTAGTTTATCTACTTGCGATGGATGGATGGATGGATGGATGAATACGGCTGAGCCCTTTGGATCGGGCGGTAGCTTACGCCACCTAGCCAATTTGTCTTACCATTTAAGCTTAGAATATTTACATGTGAAAACTATATACACTCCGCACTGAAAAGAAAGTGAGGCTATAAAACTCCCTTGCCATCAGTTAATAAGAAAATACCTAGTTTTCTCGTGCTTTCTGCCACCATTCACTTAATCTTTGCTTGGTAATCTCTACTGTCTTGTAATCCACTTTTCCTTCGCTGTCTCTAAAACCCAATGACTTTATTAAATCTATGTTGTCTTCGGTAGGCATAGGGTGAAGCCCTTTACAGTAGAGTATCAAGTGCTCAGGCGTCTCGTCCACCTCTCCACAAGCAGCGCACACTGTATCCCTTTCCTGGTACTTCGCTCTGTATGTTCTGGTTCGTAAAACACCTGTCCTTGCCTCAAACAACAATGAGCTTCTCCTAGAATTATCATAAATGCTTTCTTTAAAAATAACTGTTTTGTTTAATCTATAGCTTTCCAGAGCCGTCTTTGTCTGCATTCCCTTTAGCCACCGATCTCTTTCTGTGGCCCTAACTTTCTTCTTAACGGAGACCTGCTCTTCCGTAACCCCACTATAGCCTAAAAGCTTTCCTCTTAATTTCCTAGTGCGCTGTCTCCACTTTGTGTCTATACTCCTCATGTATAAAAAGCTGAAAACCTTTCGTGTCCATTGCTCCCCATCCATTTGCCTCAACCGATCCTCAAATTCTATCTTGCTCGCAGCTTCCCTGCCCTCAAATGACGCCCATCCCATGTCTCCTTGCACTCCCTGGTTTGGCGTTTTGCAATGTGCCCCCAAAGCCAGCCTACCTACTCCGCGCTGTTTTATTTCTAGTCTTGCATGCACTTCGGATTTCATGCATAGCACTGCGTTTCCAAAAGTCAAACCAGGCACCAAGACCCTTTCCAAATCTCTCTCACCACCTCATACCTGTTGTAATTCCAAAGTGCTCTATTTTTCATTACAGCTGCATTTCTGTTGCCCTTACCTATTATATACTTTTCATGCTCACTGATATATTCTGCACCATCACATATCCATACTCCTAGATACTTATATTTACTAGCTCTCTCCACTGTAATATTCTGTATCTTCAGACTCTCAACTTCATCATTGTTAAAAAGCATGACTGCTGATTTTTCACTACTGAATTCTAAACCTAATTCCTCCCCTTCCCTACCACAGATGCTCATTAATTCCTGCAAATCTCTCCTGTTGTTAGCCATTAGTACGATATCATCCGCATACATCAATCCCGGTAAGGATTGCTGAATTTTTGGCCTAGCTTACTGTACGAAAGGTCCCATCCAAGCCCACTCTTCTCTAGTCTATCCCCCAATCCTCTCAGTTACAACATAAACAGCAAAGGCGATAACGGGCACCCCTGCCTAACGCCTCGTCCTATCTCTATTTTCCCCGTTGCCTTTCCTTCCCATGTTATAATCACCTTATTATCTTTGTAAATGTTCCTTAATATTGCTGTTAGTCCTTCATCTAGGTTTAAGCTCTCCACTATGTCCCACAGATTCCTTTGGTTCACATTGTCATAGGCACCCTTGATATCCAGAAACGCCAGCCAGAGCTGTCTGTTTTCTTTTTGCGCTATTTCTATACACTGTGTTAGAGAAAATATATTGTCCTCCAACCTTCTTTGTTTCCGAAACCCGTTCTGTAACTCGCCCAGTATGCCCTCACAATCTACCCATTCCTCCAGTCTGTTCTTTATAATCTGCATTACCAACCTGTAAATAACTGGTGTCACGGTTATGGGACGATAATTCCTAATATCAGACTTATCTCCCTTTCCCTTATATATCATACTCATCCAACTAAGCCTCCATTCATCTGGAATATTTCCTTTTGTTATCATAGTGCTCACTACCTCCCTTAGTTTTGCCTTAGATTTAGGACCCAAATTCTTCACCAGCTTGATTGGGATACCATCTGTGCCTGTTGACGTGCCACTAGGAACTCTTCGTTCCGCCTTTTCCCATTCTCTTCGTCCAAAGTCCGCGATGTCACAAGCTGGACTGTTACTTCCTTCGGTTCTCCTATCTCCCTGATGCGAGAGTATGAACCTCTGTCTAGCTTGCGTCGTTTCACCGAGTGAGTTCAAGTGCTCCCAAAACTTCTTGGCTGCGTTTCTATCTTTCTTGCTTACATTACTCATCCATTCTACACCCTTCCTCTGAATTTTTGCATTGATCAAACGGGATGCCTCTCGGCGACATGTTATAAAAGTGTCCCATCTTCTTTTTACTTCCGTTTCTGACTCCCTACTACGCTTGGAATACCTGTGTTCTCTAGAGGCTACCTGACGTTTTTGTATCGCTTGCTTCACTTCTTTGTCCCACCAGCTTTTTGGTCTATGCCCTTGCTTCCCTTTTCGTTTACTCTTAACTTTGTCTAGTTCCAGAACAAAAAGCCTAGTTAGGCTCTCATAGGTCCAATCTGTATACCGTTGCCCTGAAACTGCTTCCTCTATTCTTTCAGCAACTGTTTCCAACTCTTTGTCGCTGCAGAAAGTTTGTCCTCCAACCTTCTTTGTTACCCTGCTTGACCCCGCCATCTGGTGGCAAGCGATTTAACCTCCTTTTACGCTACGCGGCTACGCCATAATTTCGTGTTACCGTGCTGAAATGAGCCAAGAGCCTGCTTCGGATTTGCTTTCTTTGAGAGCGGCTTTTGGTTTTGCGGGCGACTGGTTTACCAGTCCTCCGTGATGTGCGGTTGACGCAACGGTTGACGAAGGAGTTGTGGCTCGAGGAATAGCAAAGGTAAGACAAAAAGTGCGTGAACTGGGTGCCAGTTGTCTCCGTTTAACATCGCAGTGCTGACGATGAGAAGACTGAGTGACTGCATGCTTTCGAAACGTAAGTTTCTTTACCTGCAGGGGGAAGCCGGCTTCGGAAATAAATATAGTTCGCGAAAAGCTCGTGTTACGTTTGTATTTGCTGCTCCTCTCAATAGACTGCTGCTCCTCTCAGTAGTACAGTAGACGTAGTGTTCTTGGTAAGCCTTATTGAACTCGATTTGCTCGATTTGTGGCCGCCATAATGAGATGCAGGCGACGGAGGAACTTTTGCTCCCCTGCTTTAGGGACGAAAGTTCCTTCATTTCTGAAGGAACATAGGTGTCAAGAGCATTCCTCCCTTTAGGGAGGACTATACTGACCCTTTTTTCTAAGAGTGCATGACGGAGACCCCACCCCTGCCCGTTTCGATCTGGGTGAGCATCGTACCGGCGTGCGGTCGTGTATCACTACTGCGTGATGCACGTTAAAGACCCCAGGCTAGCGGTTGTACTGCACTGGCTAAATTGCTCATCTACAGCTGGGAGACTCGTCGCCCGTTGAGGCAGACCAAGTTCTAGGCTGTATAAAGGCCTGTTCACACATGAAGCGGAGCGCTACAAGCGTAGCGCTTACCTCGCGCTAAGCGCGTGCTGAAGGGAGCGTTCACCAGCTTTGTATCTCACCGTCAAAACTGTTGCTCATGGCAGACGATAAGTAGCTGACGGCACGTGAGGAGCGCTACATTAGCGCTTCGCTGCATGTGAGAACCGACCTTTAAGATACACACAACACAATTTGTTTTTGTGTCATTCCTTTTTGAGTTTTAACAACGGGCTTTTGGCCGCTGCTCGATCAGAAATACTACAGCCATCATATCTGGAACTTTTCCAACTCGGGGAGGGCCCGCGGCCGAAATCATTGAACCCGGAGGCCACCGCTCAAACGTCCGAATGCCCTTCCGAATTTTGACGCAGCGCTCATGCCCGCTGGGTGCATATCTGCTCGAAGTTGCCCTTTTTGACCACCTTAAAAGGGTCATGAAACGGTATCGGGTTGCAATGTTCATGACTTTGCGGAGGCGTACTGGTCCTAGTCTGGCCCAAGTATACTCGCACAGACCGCCACTGATTCAGAAACTTCTTTGTCGCGGTGAAATTGCGAGAATAAAAGGGGACTGTTTCTTCGGTCTTGCCTTCGCAAAGCTTGATGACGTAATTGTGGGTATCGAGACCACCCGCCTGTCGACAGTCGAGCGCGGCTCATGGATTGGACACGAGAACTGCGTGAGCACTCTCCTTCGGCTAGTAACAATCAATGTGTCGGCGGACACTCGGGTAGTGGCTCGTGTGTCCAACCACTGCGGTGATGAGAATAGCCAAGAAGTCTAACAATGCCTGGAGCTCAGCACGCGTTTTCTACTATGCCAAACCCAGCGCGTGGCTATGATTAACATCGGCGGCATAGGATAGGCACGAGTCCACGTGGTTACCTGTTGTGGCTTCGAGTTGACGGGATGAAAGATGCTCATATTTGTCGAATTATTTCGTCGACTGTTATTGCCTAGAAAGAAAAACTAAGGCAAGTTTATTCGGTTAGGAACGTGAGGCAGTGATTCTAAGTAGTATTTAACGTGACTGGCCTAGGGCTATGGGTTTGGTGACTGTCCTGGGGCTATGCGCATCAGAACACCCAAAGTGTTTCGTGGGCCCTTCATTCCGCGGTATAACACTGCGCATACTGAAGCAACGATGTTCGCTGTGAATGAGATGACAACTGCGGACACACCTGAAGCACATTCCAAGCACGTTCGATTTCGACATGCTTTGACCATATATGCAGAGAGGTAACCAATGCGACAGCTCATACAAGAATGAAACAAACGGTGCCTGCAGAATGTTTTTTTTTTTTATGTTAGGTATTCGCAGTGTGACCACGGCTTTAACGGCGCAGTCCCTCATGCAGTCGCGTCCTCTCGTCCACCTCCCGCAGGCCTTAGCGGCATGACCCCCGGGGAGCCCAGCTTGGCCCGGATGGCGGCGGTGCATCGCCGCTGTTTCTTCGTGCTGCTGCTGCTCTGCCTGGTCACCGCCCTGGAAGGCGCCGGGGCCGACTCCGACGACGGGCCCGACCCCGCGGTGCTGCCGTGCACGGACTGCGATCCGGACGGCGGTGGCGGCGACGGCGGAGCGGTGTACCCGACGGACGAAGACGGCGCCCCGACTTCGCCGTCACCCTGGGGTGACGCTTCGTCGGAAACCTCGCCCGAAGCGACGACCCCGGGCCCGACCGAGCCGTACGCGCCGGCGGTGGAGTACACCATCCGGACCGGGAAGATCAACATCACGGTCAACGGGACGCGAACCAGCCTCAGGGTGAGTGGGGCGGACTCGGAGCGGAGGCCCCATTTTTCGCCCGGCTCGGTTCCATGCTTGTGGCCACAACCTTCGCCGCTCTATTTGCGACAATATATGTTTCGGTGCCTCCCTCTTGCGGTTCCTATCTGTGATGTCGGGACCAGCATGATTGATTACCAGCGACGATATTGATGGTGTGGATAAGCGCGGCGCAGTTTAGTAATAGCAATTGCGTCCTTAAACCCGCACCGTCGAAGTTGACTGTCTGACACCCTTTTTATTTTTATTCAGGAAAGTATAATTAATCCTACTCAAGATGTCACAGTTAAAGGAAGCTGAAACAGTTCTTGAAAAAAACGAGTTAGAGGTGAATTCTGGTGTATTTTTATCCCGTGAATCTGAATATCACATTCGTTTTCCCTGAAGATGCAACTAAAAGCGAGAAAACGCGAAAAATCTCCGACCTGTTGTTACGTCATAAAAGGACCTTTCGGCCGCCAAGCGCGTGTCGCTCGTGTGGGCAGCGCGTGCAATGGCAAGCTTGCCAGTTGTATATTTTTCCGCACTGACGGCAGTCGTGACGTCTCTTTCTGACCTTCTTGAAAATAGCAAGAGTGCGCGTGCATAGCTTTGGCAGGCGCTGAAGATGCGCGAGAGCAGAGATTCCGAAAACTCCTTTTGTGACGTCACGCCCCGGGAAGGAGGGGCTTTGGCGGTACTTTAAAATTTAATTTCTGAAGGCTCCGTGCGCCAAATTGAAAAATAATCTCGATATTCCTGATCCTGGAGGTAAATTGAAGGCCATTGAAGTGTTTTTTCTCAAATACAGAACCGCTTCAGTTTCCCTTTAAGCGGGTTTCACATGCAGCGATCCCGCGGCAGAAATCGCTGCTGCTAGCGGCGCGGCGGCACGGATCGAGAGGTTTCATTTCGCATAAGCGTTTTCTGCCGTTGAGATGGCCATGTTGCTTACAGCAAGCAGATGCGCAAAGTCGGTTACAGTGGCTTCTAACAACAATTTTAATGCCTTAGTTTTCAGTTTCCCCTTTAATTCTCACCTTAATAAAACAAAAAAGCGTTTAAAATACTAAATAAACCACGACCGGTCGTGAAATAAGCCTTAGTCATATGTTTTTGTTTGTTGTTGTTGTTGTTTTTTTCCATACTTCGTTGTCGCGGACGATGAAACCTCGGATCATCCTCGGCAGCCTCACGGGCAGCGCCTTCCTCGGATGTAAAGACTCCGGCCGACCCGAACCTCCTGGACGGCGTTAAAACCCGTAGTATAGTGCAGTGGTTTCATACCGACCTTGTCGTTCACTTTCACGGCCTCAGCCACCTCTTCCCAGGGTTTCTCTTTGGTCCCACTGTTCCCAAATTCTTTGAGCTGCGCGTCCCAAAGAACCCGACGCTTCGACACTCCTCTAATAACCAGTTCATTGAACTGGGCGTGGTACATCTTGTCTCACTTGGGGTCGTTAAACTCGTGGAACACAAAGTTGGGCCCGAAGTTTGCGGAACGCGCTAATTGGACACTCGCGACGCTGACGTCGCGCCGAGCAAGGTGTCAATCATTAGAACGCTCAATTCTTCGAGATCGGCAGAATCTAGCAAAGTTATCGAGGCGCGCGTGGAGCGCGCTGAGGAGCGCGCTGATTGAACGGCTGCGCCGATTACGTACCGCCCGTTGGTCCCCACATCCCTACGCTAAGCTAAACTTAATGCTTTGCAGATTGTCCCTAGGCGACCTGCTGAAGCTATAAATCCCTCCAAAGTTTGCGTAAAAAAAAAAAAGAAGGTAATTCGAAATTTTGTTTGTCGAAGTTGTCGCTGACGTCAACGTGACGCTTCAGAACTTTGCAAGAGCCGTGATTTGAGCCCGAAATCTTCGCTTCGGATCGAGGCGAAGTTAAAGTTTGTCAACATCGCGGTGACGTACGCTGCGGCCGAGCTTATTTTACGCCACCGTCGGCGTTGCTACCGAGACCACCGGGACAAGGGGACGCCTTCCAACTCCCCGACGACGACTTTCGGCGACAGCACCGGCTATCGAAGGCCGTTGTGCGTTGGCTGTGCGAAGAGCGTCGTTCGGCGCCCACTCCGGAGGCGGCGGACAATCGCGTCTACCATGACCGTGGAACAGCAAGTTCTCTGCACGCTCCGGTTCTTCGGAACCGGTAGCTTTCAAGGCATGGTGGCGACTGATGAGTAACGAAATTACGTTCACCGTCCCTTCTCTTAACAGGCAACTAGGTCGTTACTTTGTTACCAAAGGGAACTAGTGCAAGTAACGCGTTACTTGTAACGCATTACCTACGAGTCCTCTAGAACGCAGAGACTAATATTCCAAGAAAGAAGACGCATGGTTGTTGTTGTTTTCTCTCTGAGTGCGCGCATGCGAAGTGTGTCGGAGCACAACCGATTTCCCAGTCAAATTGGCGATTCGCCTCGAGTTGCGCGTCTTTCGCAGATTTGGTCAAGGAATATTCTGGGCGCGTGATGCAGGCAACCAGATGCAGCGCTCTCTCTAGGAGCGCTAATCTCGTTTCAGACTTAGCTCGCTCGTTGAGGTTTAGTGCGCTAATTAAGCGCAAGCGGCTAGAACGGCTTTCAGTATTTACTTCTTACCTTTCCTAAGAAAGGCTGTTTCACTCGGATAAGAATAATACGAGGGACGCGGAAAAAAAGCGAGCCCATTAGTACTAGTTCGATTAGGGGCGCCATAAAGGGCCTTAAACTGCGCAATTTGTGTTATCCGCGCTACAACGGGCGTGCCACGCGCGGTCAGCCGGCGTCTTGGTAAAACGCTGGCCTCTGCATTCCGGCTGGTTAAGCAATTATTTCTGAAAGGAGTTTCTGCAATGCAAATGAGAAGCAGGGCAGGAGCGTTCCAGCTCCAGTGCGGCAGAAACAAGCGCGCCGAGCGAATTGTTTCGGCAGCAGCCCCAGCGCTGCCTCTGGACGCCCGGAATGGCATTACACTAACGAGCTGCATCGGGCAGTTGTTGGCCAGCGACTAATGCATTCGCCCGTTCGCCCGTAACGAGTTTACGGCTCCGAAACCTGAAGGGACCGGGGCAAGTCTCGCGAGTCGGACTCTGCTTGCTCGGCCAATACCATCTAGAAGACAAGGCCTGTGCAGGACGTCATCGTTCGTGGATCCCGCCCCAAGCGGCAAACAGACTGAGGCTCGACGAGAGATGACGCAAGCGGCACGCGCGTACGTCTTTGGCGTCGTCACGTGCTAGGGTCGTGTTCGTTGTGAGACCCTGCGAGACGCGCTGCGGGCGATGCTGACGCCAGCTAAGCGGGGAGTCCACAAGCGATGACGTTTAATGGGGAAAGGCCTTGTCTTCTAGGTGCTGTGGTCGGACCAAGCGGCCCGCCAAGACCGACCGGCGCGGCGACGCTTAAACGAGTTTATTCGGGCACTTAGCGGCACCGACGATAAAAGGCCCGGTCTCCCGATGCGACTTGGGCAAGAAAAGCCTCTTGGCTGGCGCATCTTGCTCTTTCCTAAAAGGCGGGACAGCGAGGGGACAACAGCCTATTCGACTCTGTTTCGCAGAGCGTGTGGACTCCGTAAACATTCTTCGCTCTATTTAGCGGACGACCTGGCTGTTTTATGTTTGGTTTTTTCGCCGGCGAATTGCCGTTCTTGCAAACGGACCTCAGTCAACTCCGGCGCGACTCTGAGCATGACGTTTCCCATGCTCACGCCATGAAGTGTCACACCGCAGGCATCACGTCTAAATCCAAAAAGTTCTTTTTTCGTTCTTTTTTTTTTTGTGCCGAGATGTTATTTTGAAATATTTTAGATAGGCCCGAGGGTTCTACGGCAAACTAGCCGCACACGCAGTTTTTTTTTTTCGATTTTGAAGTTTATTTATGCGTCACGATGATTTCAGGCTATGAGGGTCACAATATAGTGTCATCTGTGCACATCGCAGTTGATGGTTCGATTAAACGTGTGGTAATTTTCAAATCGGATAGCTCCTTTTATATTGTATAGGGCTTTTTAGGTATAACTTGTTTGGCATGAACATAAAACCTTCAATCAAACTCTTCACATTCGTCATTGTCTGACTGCATCATTATCGCCAACTTTTTTATTGTATAATACAACATTCTTTATCTAACTTCGATTTCTTGTGCTTTGCATAGAAAAACATAGCACGACTAAACACTTTCCTTTTCTCTTTTTTTCTTGCGCGCGAGGGTTTCTGCGATTACGACATTCTGCGGCGCTATGCTCTCGCGTTTCTTCCTTGAAAACGCTGCAGTGCTCCACAGGAGGAACATGGCGCCGGAACAGTCGAAGTTACTCCTATTTTGATACGAACCCTTTTATTCTAGAAAAAAAATATTAAAAACAATCTGGGTGCTTCCACTTTTTTTTTTACTCGGAATTCAGGAGCGCATATTTCAGACATGCGAATCAGATTTTGCGAAATATCGAACGGCCCCCTCGCTCTGTCCACAGCACAGTCCCCGGAATTTCGTGACGTCCATAACAGAACGTCCAACACATACGGCGGTTTCAGCGCTTATCAGCCGGATGACAAATCCCGAGTCACTGGTCCGTGGATGCGTTCGCGTCGTCTGGTATACTACATAGAAGGGGGCTACTGCAAATGCTCAGGACATGTCCTACACACCCGGGGCCCTAGGCTCGTTAAAGAAAAAAATCATGAACCATTCCACTCTGTCAAGGCGGATGATCAGCGAAGCTGTTTAGCACAAGACACAGACGTGATACAGAATTTTGAGCAAAAGGTACGAACACATGTATTGTCTTGATCGGTGGTCATCGTGACGAAAGGTAGGCACACACATGTCAAGTACTACGCCGCCCCGAGGAGCCGGAGGAAGCTAGACACGCGCGACCAGGCGGAAAGTAGACACGCGCGACGGGACCGCCACGCCAGAAAAGGAAAGGAGGCTAGGTATACAAGCGGGGCTTGGAACGACGACAAAGAGAGGGCGGTGCGAGCGTAGACAGTCGGAGGAAACTAGACACGCGCGACGAGACCGCCCCTCGGCGAAAAGTAGACACGCGTGGCGGAACCCCCATTTCGGGGAAGGAAAGAAAACTAGGCACGCATACGCTTGGAACGACGATAAAGAGAGGGCGGTGCGAGCGTAGACATCGCCCGAGTTTTGTTGATGCACACCAAAAATGCATGGAACCCTAGCCGTAAACAGCTTCGCTCTAAGACTAAGTTGGGAGCGAAGTTTACGGAGCTCGCCGATTTGACTCTCGTGATGATGACTCCGCGATTTTGCAGCCGAAGCCCAATTGGCGCCCTCCGCGAATTTTGGCTCCAACTTTGTGCTTGATGAGCGTAGGACCCCAGTAGACGGTAGCGCGCAGAACCCGATGACTGGGACGGTCTCTAGACCTCTCCAGTCACCGCGGAGATCTATCTGCGCTGAGGAAACGGGGACCTACGCATGCGCAAGAGACAGCCATCCGCGCGGCCGCAACGCGACAGAAACGCAGAAGAGCGGGCCCTCCCGACTTTCCTCCGGCTGATCGCGCTTCGTCGCCTCGCGAGAGCGCCTCGCCGAAGCGGCAGTCAGCAGCTGTCTCCCGCCAATCCTTCGCCAATACCGACCGCTCCGACTCCCGGCCCCAATGAACGACGAAAGAACAGACGAAAGAACCGAGCTGGGCCTCGCCGAGCCAGAGGCGCGTTATAGGCAAAGTGCATCGATGGGAATCGAGTCGGCTCTCCGGCGCAGCGACCCGCTCAGGCGGCATGATGAAGTCTTCACGGCTGCGGGACGTCGCTCTCCCAGGTCCCGCCGAGTCGCGAGAGCCCGTGTGCAGCGACAAGTCGACCGCACAGCACCCCGTATGCGAACACTCCGACCTCCTATCGGCTTCGATCGGGATTTTGTCCCGCTTTTTTTCTTTTCCCCTTTGTTTCTCCCACTACCACAAACTGGTGCCAATCTCGACCGCCAAACTTCCCCGCCTTTTTGCGTTTTTAGGGGCTCTCTCTCGGTGTGTGCGTATTTGTGGAAACGTCGATGAAGACTGTCTCCTCCGAGTTTGTCGTCAATTGCTTCGGCGCTTTTTTTTTTTTCTTTATTTGTTTTTGCGTACTGTGTTCTTGTTTGAATCGCGGCGTTGCGTCGTTTCGCTGCTACCTATTTTGGGGACGAGCTTTGCGGGACTTGTACTTTAGGGGAGTTTCTTGTCCGCCCTGCATAAGGGAACTCGAGAGAGAAGCCGTGCCTCTGTTGTCGGGGGGTAAAGCACTGTAGCTCTGTCCGCAAAACGTTACCCTTGTTCCGAAATCTTTTTTTTTTTTAAAAGGTAATAAATTTTTTGGATAGAGACAAAGGCAGTCGACCTTTGAGCATATTTATCATCTTTCTACCATCCCTCCAATCAGAGCGAGCATGACCTTCGTCTGCTCCCCGAAGTCTGACGTTTGGGGTCTGACGTTCGAGCACCGAACGCTGGTGTCGTCTTTTAGTCGTAGAAATGCCTTCTTTATATATATTTTTTTGGCTCGAAAATTTATCGGTTTTTTATAGCCGATTCACAGGATGGACCATATCGCGATTTTCTTCCGCGGACCGTGCACCCCATGACCGTCACGTCACCGATTCCTGCGATCCGCGCCTCGTCCGCGGACGCGCGTACTGATAAAGTCGAGCGCCTTTACACTCGCGGATATTTGGTGGGAGATTGACTTGAAAAGGGTTTAGTCTGGCAACGGTACAATGTTTTCTTGTATTATTTTTTTCGTCTGTCGACTAAAACAAAAACGGCGCATTGTTGTGTTTTGTGCTTACGCTGGTTCATTTTGTCGCGCGATTCTTGTTTTCAGGTGTGAAAGAAACTGCAGAAGCTTTGCCCGGCTGACGCGACGGGTACTCCTCCGGGTCTGTGTCAAGACGCTTCCGTCAGAACTCGTTTAGCACGCCGCGAAAATTCTTGCACGTCCAATCAGCCTTTTACCGAGCAAGGCCTTTCTTGTGGCTGTGGTGTACACCGCGAGCCCAGAACTTCGTCGCTTCTACGCCGAAGCCTTCCCGAGCAGGACCATGCCCGTGTCTTTGTCATGCTTTGGGTAAAGCTAGTGGCGCTTCGCGCGAGGCCTATCGCGGTGTTCTGTCTCAATCTGTACGTAACAGCGGCGTACGATTCTTTATCGCGATAGCAAACGTCGATTTCTCTCTTGGACAGCGGTGCCACGGTGCAGTGTTGGAGTTTCTGGGCACTGTGCGGAGGCGAACAGGTTCGGTCCATCCTCGCTGGCCTCTGCTCGGTGTCTCCCTCGTGTGGACATGCTTCGGAGACGAACGAACCGCGGACGTGTCGTCACGTGATCAATCCGTCCGCGGATCAGTCCGTCGTGTGAATCGGTTATTACGAACGAGATTCGGGAAACGGAAGAGAAGAATAAATTGACAACAACATTTATCCCAAAAGTCCCATAAATTATGATGCACGAAATGCAGTATTTAAGGAGCGATCCTTTAAATTTATTCGGAAGAAATTGAACAATCGTTTTGGGGAGCGAAGAGGCCTAAATTTTTATGAACTTCTCTAAATTTACTGGGGAGACTTTCTTGGTACAAATGTTACCGGATGTACATTTTTCCGCTAAATTTAGCGGAAAACTAAATTGGTGCATAGGCCACGTGACATAATGTTTTCGCTATATTTAGCAACGAAAGTTAATTGATGTATAAATCTTCTGACGTCAGGTGACGCCAACCCGAATTAGTGTTTAGGTTAGGTGACGTCAATATTCCCGCTAAATTTCGCGGAGAATGTACGGACGGCTGGAATGAACAAAACGATGGGATTGAGGGATCCGTTAAAAAACATTTCATACTCTGATATATTGAAGGGCACGTTGTTTTCATCGACAAACAACTGCCCGACGCGCTTCAAAAAGTGAGCAAGTCATGACCGAGATTGCTCCACATCATGACGACAACAACAGCAACAACACAGATTATTTGTTTGTGTTGCGCTCGGCCGACGTAGCCGACCGCTGCTTCAGCGTTAAGGAATGGGGCTCGTGTTCAATTCGTGCAACGCTTGCGAACGCAAGCCCCAGCCGAACGCTGACGCTACACTCGTGTCCAGTTTTTGCCCCGCGTAAAGAATCCAGTCAGCAGACCTTGTGTTGGCTAAACACAAAGCTCCCGAGGAAAATAAAGCTGGACGATGGGCCTTCTCTAGTTCCATCTCCTCGCAGTACAGGTCAGCTTTCCGCACTGCCAAGGTTGTACCGATCATTGACGTAGAAGGTACCTTATGTAAGCGTTGTGGGAGATCGCTGTCAGCGCAAGGTCAAAGAGGCTCAGCTCTGACCAGCGGATAAGAAACGCAAACAAACCCCTCAGAATCGGGTGCGATTCGGCTGTCTATAACCCGGAAAGAAGTGAGCTCGAAATCACGTTTGCATGCCTCGATACTACCCGTCCCTTCCCTGTGGAGGTTGGTGACATCGCAATAGGCCCGACATTCAGTACCATCTGGTGTCTTTAAAAGCCGGTTCACTTTCAACAAACAAATGGCGGTCATAAAACTGTATCCCATCGGGCACCGTCACTTTCGCACGTCAGTGGCATATGAGAATCGACCATTCGATCACCTCATAATTATTTCTCGACTTGTTTTCGTTTCGACGGTGTGCACATAAGAACTGATAAAAAGCGCGACACATAAGCGATTAAATATTTCCGCCATGAAAATTACTTGTGCCAAGAGATTGATTAGACAACACTCCGTAATAAACGCTTACACAGCCATTGCATCTACTTCTTGCTTAGTGCTATAGTGACGTCTGGAACGTGCTTACACGCATCATTTATCCTCCGCCTGGAGTATGATCAACTTGTCCCTTCATCAACCTCAAAAAGATCATCATTACTTTGGCACAGATGCCATGCGCTGAGATGATGGCGGCGATCAAAGTAACCGGACTTTATTTTAAAATGGGTCCATAACAAGTTCTCTGGGTCCGCAAAAGGGGGATTTGCTGACGCTGGTGAAAGCGGCACATGTCCCAAGGTCTTGAATTTGGGCCTCGTGGGGATCTCCGCATGACGATGGCGACCTGTAGTCACCGCATATGCGCACTGCCTCGAGCATGGTCGCGTCGGAGCCTGTAGTAACGTTACGCGAGGTCAAATTGCATGCTGAGCATCAACCATAATTCCTTATTAACGGCCGTAACCAATGATATACGTCGTTCCCCAAAAATAACAAGTGCTTCGATGGCACTAAAAACAATTTAGACTGAGTTGTTTTTGTGTGTGAGCCAGGGTTACGTCGCTTCCTGAATTATGACCGAATTTATTCGCGCATTTTAAGGTAGTGTTATTAAAGAAAATATATTCCTACAAGTTGTTTAAATTAACTGAGTACTTAGTTTTACCTTTTATTTTTACAAAACTGTAAAATTATGTAAAATCATAAAATTTACAATTTTACTTTTACAATTTACAATCATGTAAGTCCCCGTCACAAAATTTTACTTTACCTTGACGCGGTGTAATACTATCTTCAACCTTATGAGACACATCTATCCCATGCAGCATATGCAGCGACACAGTTGGGGCCACCTGACATTCTGAATTTTCGCATTTTACTAATGCAGTTTAGTTTTCAATACCAAAACGGGGCGGTGCTTTTACGGTGCCTCGCTACAAACTACATGGAAATGCAGCAGCATCACTTGTCTCCTATGAACGCTATATTCCGCTGATTACAACAAAGCATCAAATCATTCGCACACGACACCAAAATGATCCTCCGAGAAGCGCTCTTCGAAGCAATCGTTGGCTAACGCAATTCCCCGCTAGGTTATGCCCCGCTTTTCGTGGTACCACGTTTTGTCGGCTCCTCGTTCCTTGCAAGTCCGCCTTGCTTCTCTAACTTTAACCAAACTCTTGTGTCTTGTTCTGCGTCTCCGACTGGTGTGTTCATCGCGTCCAAAAAGGTGGTCCCTCGATTTCGGCCCGATGACGTCATCGAAGTGTCATGGCTGCGTTAGAGCAGCAGCGGTGAATGTGGCTGACGCCTGTCTTGCTGCAGGTCGCTCCCCACTGTGACAGTCCACGAAACTTTTACGACCATGCCACCAGCATTGCAACCTCCAACAGCATAACAGTCCGTCCTTTCTGACGTCATTCGCTGCCACTTCGCGACCACTTTCGAGGCATTTCCAGGCAGCGTACTCAAACGTCGCTCTTTCTCCTCTCGTTGGCACGCCAAGCACGGTCGTACTCAGCACGTTGCTGCTTCTGTTCAGCCCCCCCCCCTTGCGTCCTCTCTCTCTTTGTTCCCCTTCTCCAGGGATTACTTTCGCCATTCTTGTCCAGCTCGCATGCACCTTTGCATTTAATCGCATTATATTCATAACCTTAAAATGCAAGCCTTTCACCCTTGTTTGTGCTAGACTGGTGGCAGCTGATAAAACCTGTCTGCTCTACTGACGTCTAACCCCTGGTTAGCTCAGTTGGTAGAGCGCTCCACTGGAAATGGAGAGGTCCCGGGTTCGATACCCGGACCAGGCTGATTTTTCTGGCGCGCACTAGTCACCCAACTGTGTTTGGAGTTTTGTGTTTGTCCTTTGTCTCCCTTCTTCCGCTTCTCCAGAGATTACTTTCGCCACGGAGAGTAACTTGAAATTCGGTGTTCCTTGCTAGCTGTATCAAGCCCTTTAGATCTCAGATTTAACCCTGGCCCCATGTCCGGGACACGTGAACACTATCAAAACCACCTTCGCTCCTCCAGAATAAAAACCTTTTATCTAAAAACAATAAAATAAAATATAATGTTTCAGGCTCGTAAGCTAGCGGACGGACGGAGGCGGCCGGCCCGCGATGACGCGTCAATTTCATTCCACGTCAATTAGGCACCCATTAGGAGGCGCCTTCATCGCTCGGGAGAAAAGAATAAAGGCCAAAAATAAAAATCGTGTATCCTAGGGGTGCCACGTCCTCCAAATAAAGGCGGGGGCCCTCGCGTAGCCATTATGCACGCTGGCCGGGCAGCGGTCCCAAACGAGCGCGCCTGGTGGCCGGGCCCAAGCAACGCCGACCTGTGCCCGGGGGGTCAGGCGGTTAATTGCGCTAATCGCTGCTATTACCGGTGCGGCGCCGACCACACCTTCCTCGCGGGGACGGGGCAGCGCGCATGGGCAAGAATCGCTCGTGCACGCGGAGAAGAAAGCGAGAGAACAGCCTCTCCTGCTCAGGCATGTACGCGCATTTACTCAAATAAAGGAACTAAATATTGTTATTCGTTACGCGCTTAAAAAGTAACTAAGTGCGCTACTCGTTACTGAGATTTAAAAGAAACGCGCTCTACAAAAGTAACACATTACTTTCTCATTACCCCAAGTGTGTCCTTTTTTTTTATGAAACAGTAGCCGCCTTCCGATATTTCGCCTCATTAATAATTCCTCGCTTTCTAGCGCGTTTATGCATGGATAGCTTTGGCTATTGTGACGTACCTTGGGTACACCTTTTTATCGCTTATCTCGCGTTTTTTCGCTTCGCAAATGACAGGATGGAGCTGCGGTGAGCTTGGGTGTTGTAACACGTTCTTCGACAGACCAAAATAGCGTTACTCGTTGCTCCATCAGAAAGTAACAAAAATACCTTATTCGTTCCTTCTTTTGAAAAGTAACCAAGACGTTTATTTTGTTACCGTAAAAAGTCGTACAAGGCCTCTCCCGTTTTACGAACGCGTTGGCATGTAGCACTGCCCACGGCAGCAACCGCGGGTTGAGTCGAGCGACCGTTAATCGCTCATTTATTCGATGCAGGGCTTGTCTCAATTCTGGTACGCGCCATGCATGTGCCATCAGCGCAGCTTGAATCATTGATGACTTTTGACGTCGTAGATTCGTTTTATTCTATACCTCAGGAAGATATTTTTGTCGCGGTAAAAGAGTGTATTGAGGCATACAAAACAGTTTCGCTTTAAGATACCTGTGGTGTCAGTGTAGACAATTTTTAGAAGTGTTATGTTTTTATTTCTAAGTCTACGCACGTGGTCTATGACGGTACTGATTATGTAGAAATAAATCGTTTGTATTGGAAAGGTTAAAAGCGCGTTTTAAGTGGCATCAACCAACTATATCCCACTAGACCCAACCAAAGGTTTATTGAGTATGCGTTGCTCTTGTGAGGAGCGATATTTTTATTCCAAGCTGCGACAGAGTTATTGAAGGCGATCTTGGAAGTGATGTGATCAGGGCGTTTAGATACGTTCATGATTATCTGGTGCTGTTCCACAAAAATGATTATGTTCAAAGTAGACGTTTTTTTATTTTTTAGACCACGTTAGGAGTATTCAAATCGCATGCCATTGGGTTCAACTTCACGAGAGAAGACCCAGTAGATGGATGCTTACAGTTTTTAGACATTAAAGTTAACTTTTTGGATAGACATGTGAGCTGGGTCTACAGACCTAGGAGGAAGAAAAGTGTACTTCCTTTTGACCCCAGTCACTCAAAATTGGCAAGGAGGAGATCGTGCTTGGGTCGCCTGTGGAAGGCATTGGTTAAATCATGCTCACACTGTTTTTTGACTAGTTTTGTTAACCAGGCAACAAGGCTCACGGGCGAAGGCTATCCAGATGGCTTACTGGCGGAAGTGGCGGAAAGCCCGTTAAAAGGGATTCGAGCCCGTTGTAAGGTTGCCCGAAAAAAGCAGAGGAGACATATAGTTATGTTCTATGTACTATCGGGTTCGAATGAAATGCGAACCATGGAGCCCGTCCGTCCACAGATGGTGGGCCTCCTGGAGGAATCTGGAAACTGATAAAATTGCTGGGTGGAGAGTAGAGCATTGCGAGCGCGCGCATCCTACCCAAGCTTCCTCGCTGCGCCAGTGTTGCGCTGCAAGTTTCACCACTGTTCGCATTTTATTCGAATCCAATAGTACGACGGTTTAGCACAAACTAAAAAAAGTAGCAGAACATCATGGTGTGCCAGTGGTTTTCTAGGCACTAAAGTTGACAAAAGGAGAACTAGCAGCTTTTTACGCGAAAAAAAAACAACCATAGGGAATGTACGTGACGTGTGCCTTCGGTGTAGTTTACAGCAGAACCGTATATGTGGAGGGTTTGGTCATTCATTCGGAAGTATAGGAGACAAATGAGGAGGCGCCATTGGCCGAAAGCGGGCTGGGCGTGTTCCAGGGCGTCTTCATAAATTCGAATGTGGCCAACCAGAAGCCGAAAATAATATCCTGGCGGTGGTCGCGAGAAACAAACTTAATAAGTGCGTCGGAGTAACTCTTGGTGACTGAAAATATGGTGCACGTGATGTTTGAATCACGGTCATCTTAAATCATGGTGGAAGAGTGCACATCAGTGGAAGAGTATGACAAGCGGAACGATCGACATAATCCGTACGCCAGGCGCCGAGAGCCGGGAATCTGACGTCCGAGCGGTCACACTCTGTCCGAGCAAAGCAGAATTGAGTGGCACATTCGTTTCTTACAACTTTCTGCGTGATTATGAAAATAACATCACGTGCCACCTATTTTAAACCATGAAGGGTTACTGCATTTAACTCCTACGCGCCTATTAAAACCGCATAACTATGATTAATACTGTTTCTCGCTACCACTGCTAGGGTATTCTTTTCGGCTTCTGGTTGGCCAAGAGAGCATGTCAAGCCCTCTTTCTGCGTCTGGTGCACGTCCTGGCTCTGCCCGCGCCTCTCATTGACCAAACTCTCTCTATATATACACGGCTCTGGTTTAGAGCATTAAAATGTCCTGCGGAAAAGTATACATAGGGCGGAACGGCAGATGTGTTATTAAAGGAGCGGTGCAACGATATTCAATTGGAATGTGTTTCACTTTACACGAGCCTACTGGCACTAGTGAGGACTCAAGGATACTCGCACGCAACGCCACTGGCCGAGAAACTCCTTTGTTAGCGGTGTAATTTCAAGGACAAAAGCCATCATTTTTATTCAATCTCTCCTTTGCAAAATTTGATGACGTAACGTGGGGATCGCAGTACCCTCCAGTGACGATATTTGAATACGGCTCATAGATTGGACCGCGAGCATTGCGTGGGCACTCGATTTGGGCTCGTGATAATTACTAGCTCGAGAAGCATTCGGGTAGTGGCCCGTGCCCAATCGCTGCAACGACGACAATAGCCGAGCCATAACAATGTCTGGAACTCAGCGCGTGTCCTGTTATTTGCCAACCCCAGCGCGTGGCTGTGATCAACATTGGCGGCATATAATCGGCTCCAGATCACGTGGCCGCTTGTTCTGGCTGCGAGTTGAGGGGTGAACGCGGCTCGTTTCTTCTTTAATTTTTTCCTGGGACTTCTATTGCGCTGGGGTGAAAAACGAACGCGTGTTTCATAGGTCATTAACGTCAGGGATCCGATTCTAAGCGGTATGTTGCGCAAAATACAAAAATTGTTGCATCGCCCCTTTAAGAGGTTAAGAAAACATGCCGTCATTGATCCCAGTACGGGCTTGTCTAGAACAGCGACTCAGCTGAGACAGGGAGAAAGCAAGCACCGCCAAAGCTAGCGCACGAGCTGAGCGGGACTCAAACCGCGTTTTTGGACGCTCGCGCGCCTCAGCCTTTGCAGTGATTTCAGTTCACCCAGTCTCAGCTGAGACGCTGTTCTATACTCCGTTCACCCTTATGGCTGAGACCAGAAGCTCCGCCTTCAGGGCGAGCTCGCTGGCTTCCGCAGTGTTTTGGTTGCGCGTGCCTGTGCGTTCACACTTGTGTTATCGAGGCCAGAAAGCTCGCACTGAACGCGGAGCTTCTAGTCTCAGCTGGTCATCAGCTAGTCTCAGCCTAAGGGTGTACAAAGTATAGCAAGCTTTGACAGAGGCGATTGTAATCTCATATTAGAGGAAATGACAATTTTAGCACGTCACAGTCAACAGATGACTATAGAAAGTTTAGCTTCAGTGCACGCGTGGACAACACATTTGTCGACGTGTGTGCCCAGCTTTGTTGCAAGAGGCATATTATGTCGCGCGCATGTGAGGCTTTTTGTTTCTTTTTTAACAGTTTAGTTGGCATTTTTGAGCAGGTTTGACACTTGTCGGGGACGGATAACTTGATGTATTTCATGGTTCGCGTTTCACGTCGATTTCTGTTTCTTCAATATGAATCAGTTGACAGTCAGCGCGTCGTGTGTGTACTGTACTTCATCTTGCTTGTCCTTCATTTTTATTTTGGCGCTGTTGATTTCACTGTTAACGTGGATAATCAAAATCAAGGTGATTCACAACATAAATCATGATTTATGTTGTGATTTAAGTCAGACCGGTTCTGCTATGATTGCTCAAAACATACCTGTTCCACAAAAATAACCCCGAACTATTTAATTTACCGTTTTGTTATTACTTGATGCATTATATGTGTACTTTCTTTGTATTTAAACAAAAAAATTAATCAGGTAAGAAAGGTTTATATCAGTCTAAATGCATGCACAAATTAAGCTTTTAATTATATAATTAATAATTTAATTAATAATTAATTCGTTCAATCTTGTCATTTTATGACGGGGAGTACAAAGTACAACAGAATAGCTACATTTTGAATACATAACATACATAAAATTCGAAATGGTATTAAGGCTGGTTCACACAGGCCCAATTTCTTACGTTACGTTACGAAACGCCTGGCATGTGACATTCGGCACACGAATGTTTCGGTGAGTTGGACGTAACGTAAGAAAACGGTGCTGTGTGAAAAGTTGAACCGAACTCAAATCCTTACGTTACGACGAGCCTTGTGTCCTTGGTTGCCACGGTAACTCACTGTCCCAGCTCGTCGTCACGGAAACATTCGTGTTTCGAATATGGCGTGCTGCAGGCTCTCTTTTTCAATTAGTAGCCACGCTTAATACGAAGCACAGATTTTCCGGTGACTTTTCGTAACGTAACGTAAGAAAACGGGTCTGTGTGAACCAGCTTTTACTCAAAGTCCAAAAAACGAAACGAAATATAATAGTTACACATTAAAATAGCCCATATAAAACAAAATTAGTTAAATAATCCTTCGCAAGAATTTCTGAATAAACAGCAGTCAGAACTGCTCACCACACTTTCAGGTAGGCTTGATAGCGACCTGACATTGTGCTGGGGATTGAATTGAGTTACCTAAGGTCTTACTGCAAGTAAAAAGAATGCCAAAGAAAAAAACAAAATTCTAGAAAAGTAATGTCCTATTGCAACGGTATCAGAACCGTAATATATTCGCCTGCTCGGTGCCACTGCGAGCGTGCCGTCGCGCTGTATCGAACTGTATAAAAGAACATAACAAGAACGCTAAAGAAAAAGCAAAGAAAGCTTTTTTCACTAAATAAAACAAATAAAGCTTTTTTTGTTTCGTTGTGGCGGGATTTACTCACTAAGAAGTTGTTTTAACTAATCGGACTGAGTGGTCAATCAATCTGCCATATTTTAAAGTACATATAGTTATTAAGAATCACTATTTTATAGTTACAATAATTTAAACAATATTAAACTGCTTTAAATCAAGTAAATCTAATTTAAATCAAATCAATCTATTTTTTTATAATCGTTACTTTTTTATTTTGCGTGTTATTATGTCACATTTCTGTCAGCGTGCTTGACGAACGAAACACGAAGCTAAGCGAAGCTACTCGGAAGAACTCGAAAGGAAGCTCCTTGAAGCGTCAAAGCTGTTTCGCACGCAGCATCTGGCCCATGCGAAAAGAAATAAAATCTATGCCGGCGCTAGAGCGACGTTAATCACAGCGATTGGTTTAACATGGTCCGGCCACTGTGAGATTTCTGTCTTCGCGGCGTCCAAGATTCGTTACAGCGCGCACAGGCGCGATGCGTTTGTTCCAGCATATAACGCAACGTGAACATCTTACATTTAATCATTTTCACTTAAAATTTAAGCCATTATAGTGCCCATATCTTCAGCCACTCAAACAAGTCCATCGGGGTGTTTAGTTTTGTCTATGCGACGAGGAACTGAGGGAGAGGACGATAGGAGAGGGACGTCAAAATGTTCTGATGTCCCCACGCGCTCCCGTCTCCTTATCTCTCTCTGTTTGTCGTCGCATGGTACGCATTCACAGCGGGTGAAACATCAGAAAAAAAGATGGATTCTAATCTAACTCTTCGGATCACGTGACAAGTCGTCGCGAACACGCAGGGCGACGGAAATCGCGCTGCGCTTGGACATTCATCACAGCTCGCGAAACGGCAGGGCATGAGAGAGGAAGCCATGGTTTTGCCGAGACACACTTCTTGAGAGCCTAAAGAAATCCTGAAGAAGTAAAGCCTCTAGACGAAGCGTCAACTGCCAATCTGTAACACCCAAATTTTTTTTTTTTTGTTTTAGCTTGTTTGCGTAAGTATACGTAAATTTCACACTCAATATTACTTCCCGGCCCTTTTCAGTTGTCCACTGATGGCATGTTTACAGTCCCGACGTTTACCAAGCAATCTGCTCGATAGTAAAAAGAGGGTAATTAGAACGTTTTATCATAGCGTACCCAAGAGCTTTGCCCACCCAAGAAAACTTGCGCCGTCGCCGCTATGCACGCCCTGAACCTAAGCAGCGCTCCGGGTTCAGGTGTGCACGCTATGTTCACAAATAGCGCGGGTGCCCAAACTCGCTTCTAATGTATCGATTATTGGTTGTATGAACTCGGCGGATTATCAGGTAGGAATCAACGCAGCAAACCAGTTTAGCATCTAGTATAAACGGAACTTAAACTGTTAGTCAGATCAAGCTCGCATGTACAATAAAAGGTGTAACGAAAGCAAAAGGTCCGAAACGTTTTACGTTTTGCTCATCTCGCGAGCGTGTGTTCATCAACAATTTCTTTAAGCAAAAAAAAATGAAAAACTTATGATTTTTGTTTTTTCTTATTTTTATTTTGTCGGCACTGATGGTTTTCTTGCCGCTGGTGAAGAAACCAAAGGCAGTCTTGCAGGATGCTTCTTAGCGATACACTCTGAAAACATCTGTTTACTGTGTTTTATAATTATCGTTATTTTTTGTGCTTTTGTGATGGCGATTATTTTTAAAGTTGCTTGTTTTCTTACGGGGCAAAACAGAACCAGTTTTTTGTGTGAACTGTGTCAAACCATAATTAAGGGAAGAAAGACAGCCATTTCCATGTTAAAGGTATTCCTTGGTTGAGGTCGCCTCGACGCCTTTTCTCTCCTTATTTTGCGATCCTCCTTGAAGCCAGAAGGCACGAAAGGTTTCCATGCTTTTCTTCGCACATCAACTATGAAAAAGTCTCGTTTCTCCGAATGATCCGACCTGAGTACTGTGTCAATTTGCGAGGGAATACTTGTACGCTACTTCCAAATTGGATTACCATCGTGCATAAATCACGTTTCGCAACTTCAACTAAAGTCGCTACTAAAAAAAAAAAGTCTCCTTTGTTAAAAGTTTTGAAAAAAGAGATCGCGAAAGGAGAAAAAATGGCGTACTTTGGAAGCTGGGCCGTGCAAGCACACGCTGGCTGTGCGTTTTTCTCTCGTTCATTGTATTAGCAGTTCCGCTCATTTCTGAATTATAGTTACAACGAAACGCAGACAAAAAAGGCGTCCATAATTGAATGATGAAGCACCGTCTCCTCAGTGAGAAAATGTCTTATCCGACGACCCTCGCCAGCACGTTCAACGAGCTCAAAGAAACAGTGGGGGTTTCTCTTTAATTCATTTATCTTCTTTTGCTCCTATTCTGCAATTTTGCTCAAAAAGCTGACTTTGGAAGAGCGTAAATTATGAATGACTTGAATGGCCCTTGTGGGATCCTTCAGCGAGTACACCAATTCGCCAGTGTTTGAGGCGCGTTCATCGTGCAGCACTTGGAAGAGAATGACGGTAGGTCCAGCGTAAGGGCGGCACACCCTGTTGTTTTACAGCGAACGCTGTTAGTGCGAACCTTCCCGCGGAATCGCGTTCTCGTCCTTCGCAAAGATTCCCGGTGCTTTGAGCGCGCACGCGTAGTCTGACCGCGCGTCGAAAAGCAACGAGTGCGTGGTCGGGGCCAGGCCGAAAAAGACGCCGTGCTCCCTTTGACAGTGGCTGTAGCCGGCACTAGTTGTGCCGGCGCGTGCACAGGACCTCCCGAACAAACGAGCTTGCAGGCCGTATGGTTGCATGCCGTATAGCGGGACCGAAGAACGCGACTTCCAGTTACGGCGCGCTGAGGATGCTCGTCGTAGACGCAGTGTATACATGATTCAGGCAGAGGAGTGAAATCGAGAGCGCAACCGAAAATGGCGTGTAAATTCTCAAGATCATGCTCTACATCGAGGCGCAGAAATGACAACGACGCCAACGAGCTGTTGCCGCTATGTACACGTCACGCGCGTAAAGGCACTTTTATTTTTTTTTCTTGAGCACTCGTTTTTTGGTTTTGTTTCGCACGTTCGCACAACTATGCTCTGTTTCACACTTAGCGTACAACGCTGTCAAAGTTACTGGCGCGAGCTAGAGGCTTGATCTCATTGATGATTTGCACGCGCGCTCGCGCGAACGAAACCACAAACAAAGCCATGCGCTCGCGCCAGTAGCTTTGACAGCGTTGCATATTAAGTATGAAACGGAGTATACATCGCCATCATTTGCGGTATGTTAAATCAAAAAGAAAAAATAATGATCGTTGGTGACTGTAAGAAACTCCCAACGCAAATTCTATCAGGGCGCTTTAAATGACCTCCCTTCTGGACGCCGTCGTGCGAGGTCGGCGTTAATTACAGGGATATGATGGAACTCTCGAGTTCTGTGGGAAGGAGGCACGTTGCATGTTCGCGCTGTCCAACGATATTGAGTTTGCTCGTGCCTCGGACGGTGTGCCAAGTGCGAGAGCATCGTCAGCATCGTTATGGCCACAGCACTGATCTCTATAAAGGTTATTCACTGTACGCCATATTTGAGGGTGATGTTTAGAGCGCGTGCTCATAACGATCTCACATTAATAGCCTGCTATAGTCCGTTGTAACTCAAGAAGGTAGGCCGAGGGTAAGACGGGCCGGGAGGAGGAAGCAGACGGAACGCTAAAGAGAAAGGAGGTTTCCCCTTTCTTCTCTAGCGTTCCGTCTGATTCCTCCTCCCCAGACCGTCTTACTTTCGCCCTCCCTTTTTGGGTTGCAATGGACTATAAGACCGGCAATCTTGATGGTGCGGAATGCACGTTGCAAAAGAAATGTGGAAGCTCGCCGGTAGCACGCGCTCAGCAGCCGCGCACACAGCAATGGCCGCTAGTGAATACTACCATTAGCGACGAGACGTTTCGGTGGCGCCCTCGTTTGGTTACCTTTCGTGACGTCATTACCTTGTGTTCAACAAGTTCGATGATGCTTGTAATGGGCATAGTGGAAGCCTGAAATCATTGCGCTCTCAAAGCAACGCTGCCAACACCGTAAAAATTGAAGTTCTGGCATTCCTCTTATTTCCGTCGATGAGACATCCTTTGCTGACGTCATAGTCAGCATTCGGCCAATCGTGGTGGGCCGACCACAGCGACGCTTTCGATCGCTCACGTCGCCAATAGATCACGGACCGGAAGCCCGACGGTGGCAACACCAGCGGCCGTTGTTCGACACCAGGCAATAAACCCTTTCTGAAACAATAGTGACAGATGGGCCAGTTGGTACATGACTTATTTTGACAAAATGCGCCGCAAGACAAGGACGGAGTAAGTGAGACAACACGAAGCGCTACTTTCAACTGAAGGTTTATTGAAAACACACTACTTATATTAGCCCCGTGCGCGACCGAAAGCGTCGCTGTGGTCGGCCTTCCACGATTGGCCGAACGCTGACTTATGACGTCGGAAAGGGGATTTATCATCGACGGAATAAGAGGAATGAAAGAACTTCAATTTTGACGGTGTTGGCAGTGTTCTCTTGAGAGCGCAATGATTTCAAGCTTCCACCATGCTATTTACAAACACCATCGAACTTGTTGTTCGCAAGGTAATGACGTCACAAGGGGGAACCATAGGAGGGCGCCACCAAAACATCTCGCCGCTAATACCCAATCGGGCTTCTCAAGTAAGAATTCAAATTCTTTGTCTGTTAGATGCAACGACGGGGCACTAATGCATTTGTCATCCCTTTCTGAAAGTCCGTCTCTCCACCCTGTGCGGGGCCGAACCCGGTACTCTAATGTCAGCACTATAGTTCTCCACACCAGAAAAAGCGAACGTCTTCGAAAGCATAGCACAGAAAGGGGAAAAGATGCTAGTCCTTTTTCATCACCTTCGATTCAAACAATCGAGGATGCTTGATTTAGCCGAGCATGATCTTCTATCACCGCTCATTGAAGCTTTTGGGACTGCCACAAGGTGACTCTGACTTTGGAAAAGAGTCTATACATGCAAGTCTATGGAGGAATGAACGAAAATAAACTTTTGGAAGCTTGTGTGAAGTGTTTTGTGAAGAAACTTTTATGAGGTTTCGCAGGAATAGTATGACATAATTTGCCGTCGTGAGTAGCTGCTGAGAAGATGAGTAGATTACACCAAATGCATGCCAATCTTTGTCGTCTGCTGCAATTCAAGGATTTTAGCGATGTTACACTGGCTTCCAGCGATATTTTCTCAAGATTAATGACTTGAACTATAAGTGGAAGCGAAAGAAACAAAAACAATCGCAACCAAAGTGCCATGTGCACCGTGAAGCTGTATTAAGACACACAATCACAAAATGTGTTGCTTACGCCGTTCCTCACGCATGGTGGAAACAAACATTATGCCTCAAAGTCAAACGCAATCTTCAATCCTTTGTAAGCAAAAAAATAAAATTAAAATAAACATCAAAGCAAACTTTTCTGGCTGCCTGCATGACTGCGTGCCTCCCATTGGCTGCTCGTGGACCCGTGGAGGAAGTCAATGGGGAATAGTGAAGTATTTTTCCGCTAGAACTTCAGTGTGGGGAGTATTCACATCAAAACACAAAAAAGTTCTCATCATTCCTAGAAGTCTTGCTCGAACTTTGGTCGTCCGATATACAATACAAATGAGAGAAATCTCACTTTTTCACGTTTTTCGCATAGGGTTCAATGCGTTTGCTGGTGTCAAGCAATGGCCGCCGGTGGTGCTAGGGTGTACTAGAACTGGGAGGTGTGCCGACCGCGTCGGCCTCTCCATCGGAGCTGGGTGTCGTGCGGCCCGACTCTGCCGCAGGGGCCTAGGGTGGTGCTGCCAGCCACAGCGGGGCCAGAAGGCCGGTCGGCAGCGTTTAGGGAGGCTGGCTTGGGGCGCGTTGCTGTGACTATTTCGTCTTGTTTCGCGTTGTGTGTGAGCATTTTGTGACGGGGTGCAACATGGGTGCAACACATGCAAAGAGAGACACTCTAGCTTCGAACGCCGAGCGACGCCTCTCTTCGCGGAATGAGATCGTCTGATTCCAAGAAAGAAATCTACTGCGTTACACGATTACATTTCTTTCTGGAGCAAAAAAAAAAACAAAACTGGGGCAGAGAAAAATAGAATTCTGAGAAGAATATGTGACCTGTGTGACATATGTCAGATACAGGAAATTTCTCCAAGCGGGATTGCTTTTCAACAAAGACAACAGTTGAAGTTGCTCCGTTATCTTGCCAGTCTTGGTGTTTGTTTTCATATGATGCATACTAGCTACATGAAATTAATTCAGTCCTTTTCTGGTGTATGAGCTCTCACTGAGAATACACAAGTAAAGCAAATTTCGGTTTCATTAAGCCATGCTACTCAAAATTTATGAATTGACATTAGAACAAAAACTAGGTATCTAAAGGTATGCAAACGTACAGGTACGGAAAAAATAATTAAATGAGCTTTGACACCAAAGAGGAGAGGAAAGCATCGCATATCACATCATTCAAAATTGGCTTTGATAATTGCTTTCATGTCAGGTGAGATAGTCAATTATTCTTCAATAACAACAACAAAAAATAAATAAAGAAGCGATATTATGGAAGTGACTCACCTCTTCCAAACGGCATTTGCTCTTTGAATACTACCTTCTGCCGCTCGCGCAAATCACGCTTTTTTACGGGGGTGTGAGATAGGATGGCACTTAGTCTTTCTCACAACCGAGCAGAAAAAAAGTCGTATTTCTCGCCCACCATGTGCAAAGAAACGAAACCGATAGCTGTAGCGTGGTCGCGTAATGCGGGTGGAATGGTGCCGTCACGCACCTGAGGACGGAGGTGCGACGTGGTTAATTCTCATAGCCGTCGTGGTTGGCGTTGTGGATGACACTGACGTCTGCCACCAGAGATCCGTGAAGTAAGTGGGTAGGCGCGGTGGAAGTTTCTAAGACCATCCAACATTACGTGTAGCAACTGGATACTGCCAAAGAGGGATTTCGCATAACGCGAGTAATGTTTGAAAACAAGTGTTTGAAGCAGACGACATGAAGACTCCTTCGTCGCGTCGTTACTGGCGGGATGCCGGGGCTCCCCTCTCTTCTATCTCCGCATTGCACGGCCGACGGGAAAACCCGAGTTCCCTTTCCTCGCGCAGAGAGGGAGAGAAGAAGGGTTTTTCCATAGCTGCGACGACCGCCCACGAGCTCGAAATCTCGGCAAAGGGTCGCCTATATTTTTAAAACAAACAACAAATACAAACCTTTTCACGCCGAATAAAGCATCTCTGCTGCGACCTCCAGGCCCTTGTCAGTCGGCCGATGGCCGCGCTCTGCCCCATAGGGCCCTGACCGGCGTGCTGGCACATCGCGAAGCACTCACGGCCACCGGACGGTACACTTCTCCATTATAGTACACCGTATACCCCAGCAAAACAAGCCTCGTTCCGCAATCCAGCCTACTACAATAGACATCAATGGGCTTCAGTGCTCTTGCGTGGAATGCATGCACGGACACAGTTTGCTTTGAATTGGGCGGTGGCTCGTGCCACCTAGCTAAATATTACCTTATATAATATTCATAATTTATAATGCTAAATTCAGTGTTGCTCGACCGTCAGGGGCGGCGGTGAGAAGCAGAAGCACACTTGTACTCTTGCACGGAGAGCACAAAGAATGCTGCGGGTGAGAGGTCAAAGCCTCGAATAGAGCTGACTTAACCTGCTGGATCGTGCACTGCGCTGTAATCACCGCTATGCACACTAACATATTTACACATATAAGGGTGGAGAAAGGGTGTTCCAGAGGCTTGCCCTCATGGATACACTTTTTCAACACATTTGTTTCGAGTGTTAGTACACCCTTTATAATGGTTTGGTAGGTTGCTGTTCAATACAACACCCTCCATGTTTTGATAGTGTAAAAATCGTGTGAACAACAGTGATGCGGTGAAGTGCTGTGAAGTCACAATATACCCTCGGCAAGCATAGCTTTAGAGGAAATAGTTTTTTAGCCTATTGCTTGTCCCAATATTTTTCTTTTAATTTATTGAGATAACGCTCTCAAACCAGAAATACTTTTAACGTTTATTTAATATATATATATATATATATATATATATATATATATATATATATATATATATATATATATCTTTTTTCTTGTAACCATATTCCTGACGAAGACTGTCTCAGGTCTAAACGTCGAGTAAGCCCTTCTGGTTTGTTTTCCACCGTTACCTCTCTCTCTCTCTCTCTCTTTATATATATATATATATATATATATATATATATATATATATATATATATATATAATACACATGTATATATCTATATAAGCTATTAGAGACGGTGTTGTGTTTGCCACATACATTTGCCCTCTCGTCTCCGCGTTTCTTTCAGTACGAAGTTTTATGTGATATAGTGATGCGAAAGAGAACATAGTTGTTAGCTTATTAATCGCCCTGGCGGCCCCCGGCGACTAAGTACCGTTCACTTGGCGATTATTAGGCGGTGAAGCAGACAACAGGGTCGTCATACCTGTTTCGTGAGTGCTTCGTAGCGCCTGCGTCTATAGTTGTTTCTGTCTATGTAGCACTTGTTTGCTCGTAATTTGTATGTGTACATAACGGGACAAAGTTAGTACAAGCAAGCGATCGCCGTTTTCTTTTTTCTTTCAGTTATTTCTTTTAAGGGACACTGAAATAATAATAAAAAAAATGTTCTTCAAGGGCATAACTGGTCCACGTATTTTTACTTCTAATTTTCCTACAAAACACGAAATGGTGCAATATTTATGCGGTTATACGCAATTCAGGTGGAGGTTACGGCACTTTTTAAGCCCCGCCTACCGATGAGGGCTCCGCCCATTACTACTGAATTGGCTTGGCTGCTCGGCCTAACTTGCTGGAGGCCTATGCGAAGAGCAAGTCGTCTGCTTCTTGCGCAGAACTTGTGGTGACGTCAGAGCAACGTCGAGTTCTGATTGGCTTTGATTGAGAGGATAGTAGGTGGACATCGATGCTAGATACTTCGAAGTCTACCCACTATTTTTTTTAAATCAGCCAATCAGAGCTCGGCGTTCTGACATCATCGCAACCCCTGTGCAAGAAGCAGACCAGGGTGTAAGATAGACAGGTGGGGAAAAGAGAGCCAAATGAGCGACCCGATTATGGCCCCCCTCTGGATTTTCTCTTTTTCTGTGGCGCCATCTATGTGGAGCATCGCGAACTCTCACTCCGGGTGCACGCCGGGTGGGTGACCGGGGGCGACCGGCTAAACTGACGGAGTTGGTTTCTCGTGGATTTTCAGTGGAGGACTGTCGTGCTCTCGGCTTATTTTGCGCACTTTCCCATAGAGTTCATAGCAAATCCGATTCCGATTTTTTCCTCTCGCCGCAGCGCCATCTGTCGCAAATCGGGGGTACCCGCAAGCAGACGAGTACACAATCCGGTCACGGCGCTGCGGTAGGATTCTATGGACCGTTTCCCACCTGTCTATCTTACACCCTGAAGCAGACGACCTTGCGCTCGCATTGTCTCCATTTTCCCGACATCCCGTGCGTCTTGTCTGGAAGTCTGACACCGCCTGCTACTTCTGCGAGCAGACGCGCGGCAACCTCCGGCATCGTCTGCAATTCGGCCACCGTCTATCGTCGTCTGCAATTCCCAGACGCAAGTCGGCGTCCGTTTTTGGCCTTGTTCGTGAGCTATGCCCCCCCCCCCAACCCGTCTAAAAACTTCTGCAACTCTTGCAAGACGCGGCCATGAAAGCGGCGTTCTAGCTTTCTATCGTTCACGAGCCACCGTCCAATACAAACGTCTGGCAGCGTCTGTCGATGTGCGGTAAAAGCGACCGAGAGGACTAAAAAAATCAACAAAATAAATATCCAGCCCTTCCAGCTTTTCTGTTCCTGATTATTTTTTTCTCATGGCGTCCACGAGCAAGGTGAGTGAGCGTCAGGACACCCAATTCAAACGCGAACTTAAAATATTCGCGTTGGCAAACCAGGTGCACTGCAAAACTTGACAGCTACTTCCCCTTCGAAGCGAAACGACGGAAACAAACCTGGAAAAACTTGATGCGAGCCGAACGCCCCACTGCCTCCAGCCAAATCGCTCGCGAATTCTTACCTGTGTAGGTATCTTTTCCTCTATTGAAACCATGGTTGCAATCACAACGATTGCAGGATTCACAGAGCAGCAGGGCTGTTTTTACGGGAACCACTATCTTAACTCAGCATCAACATCCGCAAAGGAATACATCATGCCAGATAAACCAACATAGGCTGCGTTTACATGGATGCGACCGTTGTGCATCGAATCGAGATTTGACTATTTTGATTGGTACCAGATAGGTAGAAGAGGAAGAAGTAGGAAGACAGGCTGCGTGCAATGGACCTTTTTCACATAGCGACGGCGCCAGGCGGTGGCTGCACGAACTAAACATCGAGGAAGGGACCTACCTGTGCTACCAATCGATAATGGGAGCTACGCTACCAGTTTCTTCGTTCTCTGAGCAGCGGGGCGCGCCCAACGCGCCGTCCAGTGGGGCATCCGTGGCGTCCGCTCAAACGTCGTGTTATTCTTTCCGTCTGCTTTCTTCTTTTGCGTAACACAATTATATGTATGCTGCAATTACGTTTTCTACTCGCTGATCCACAGCCTCCGTCCGAATTTCCTCGATTTTTCGTGCAGACTTCCGCTGCTTGGCATCCGGGCGCCTCGCGCGCGCGCAGAACGCTTCTCGGAAGAGGTCCATTGGTTCCTGCTCGATTCGATGCGCTACGATCGCATCCATGTAAACGTAGCCATAGTTGAAGTGGGACGCTAGGCTTAGGCCAGTCCCGCTAGGAACCCAAGCACCCGCATAGCATAAACAGCGGCTCGGAAGGCGCGTACTAGCGACAGTTGTTTGTTGTACACTAGATATGTTGAGGAGATCTTCGTCTAAACAACTCGGTGAACGCAGACCGACTCGCACTCATAAAATGGGCGAGCTCGACGTGCTGAGGGTCGTTGATCACTCCCGCAGACGCCGGCAGCCATGTTTATTATTGTTTAAACCCAAAGTGGAAATGCAATTTCGGGATATTTTTGAAAACAACAATCACTCTATCTAGAGTATTTGTTACTCAAACATAAAAATTATTGTCGATTCAAATACTATTACGGCACGGAGATACGATTTGGCGACCAGTATTTCACACGTCAATCATCCTTCCAACCAATTAGAGCTGAGAAAAGGTGCTTAGTTTTGTAAGTACAAGGCGGGGCCTAGAGCAGGGCTATTCCCACCGAAATTGCGTCTAACGGTGTAAATATTGTTAAATTAGTTTTGGTGGAAAATTTTACGAAAAATGCAGTCAGCAGTTTCACTTTTTCATTTTAGTTTTTTTTTTTTCTTTTTAGACTAAGAATATGATGAAAACTACCACGGTAACGGAAATTTTCCAGTCAGTGCACCGCTATAAGAAGGGGTGCCCTGTCTGAGCGAAATGCGAAAAGGCGTCGATGTCGAGTTTGCTTTAGACTGTCGCGCACTGTACGTGTCCACTGTTGAATCTGGCACAACGTAAATATAAATTGAAAGAAGAAAACAATCCAAACGGGGGAGAAAACAAAAACAAAAAATAAGGCAAGCTTTTCAACGCGCTGAAGAAGAGGGATCAAGGCTGATCTTCTTGCCCACTTTGAGAGCGGGTCAAATCATTTTTCTTCTGCCACCTTCAATCAATCAATTTAACGAAGCTTGTCGGTTTGATTGACAGCCGCGCGTTCTGTGTCGGAGACCGAATTATTTCGCCGAAATTGCTATCCTTCTCCCTTTTTCACGGTCTTGAAGCAAAAACAAAATAGAAAGATGGGTTATTTGTCAACGTCGAGCCGAGGGGCTCTCCCGTTTGGGACTCCGCGGTTAAATCGATAGGAATCGGAGAAGTCGAAAAGAAGTGGGCATGATTCGACGTGGTCGGGCTGCGGCGAATCCGGAGAGCTACAAGTGCTCGATTTACTGCAGCAATTCTGTTTACTTCCCTCACAACTCATTTTAATATTGCACCAGTTTCCGTTGCTCTGGAAATGGCGTACGCACTCTAAAACAATACCTGCGCCTCTACTTTCCGCAAGGCACGCGATGAGTCGATTACTGCGATCACGGGAGCGCTTACGGAGAAATTGAAGGGTAAAAGAAGAACAGGTTTGGTCCGACTCTAGAAGGCGCTCTTTGCAGAGGCATCAAGCGAGACAAACACAACGTTGCTTTTCCGTGCGCAGATTGCACTTTCGTGTCAAAACGCCTCTTGAGCCCCGCCGTTTGCTGTGGCGCGTCTCTCTATGTTACGGTGATGGGTTCGATGGGTACTTAGCAGAAAACTAAACCGCATAAGGTAATAACATTATTATGTGAGACGAGTCTGCTTCAAAAACGTTCTCGTCGAAACATGAAATCGGCAACATTCCAGAGAGCATGATGTTTCACGAGTACATATCACGCTCAGAACCATATTGCACACTTTATTTTTAGGCTGAAACATTATCCCCATTCCCATCAGTCAGTGAGTTCTGATTGCAGTGATCGGCTGTTCGTATAATGTGCGGAAAAGTAGTCGCTGCGTGGCTTTTCGGAAAGCCGCAATCAGTCAGCTCTCACATCACACAAGAGACACGCTGCAGGCATGTATGCCAGACTTATCTGTGGACATGCCCCAAACATGTTCAAAGGATTCATACATGCTTCCAACATGTCTGCAGAGAGATGTTCTATGATAAGTTGTGACAGAACTATAGGAAGAAACAGGCCTCACAAAGTGTCTGCAGGCTGCCTTTACGTGAGCGGCGTAACCGCGGTTTTAATAAAGCTCCGCGGCGTCTGCATTCCTGCGTATATACCACCTGAGAAGCCAATCACTGCAATCTGAAGCCGCCAATCGATGGGGACGGAGGTCATTTTACTGTATATTTGTTTTTGCCTTTAATAAAATGTCACGCAACAAAAAAGAAGCGGCCCACAAATTTTACGAAGCAGAGGAAATCGAATGGAGGTTTGTCCTTCTTTTTTTCTGGAAATGCTGGTCTATCTCCGCTCTTTTTTCTTTTCGAGGACTCCTCTCGAAGCGGCCCCGTCGGAAGGCCCTCGAGTTGTTGCTGGAGTTGGGCGGTTTTGAGCGTCGAGTGGCCGAAAGCCTCCTCGTCCGACCGAACTGGGCTCGGGCCCCGGGCTCCGAGAGCCCGCGTCGTCTCCGGGTTGCCGAGGAAACGGAGCCTACCAAAACACCCGTCGTGTCAGCGCCCTGCATAAGAGCATTTATCTTGCGTAAACAAACCCGGAAACTGACCAATGGCAGCAGCCTCGTTGGTATAGAGGACGTGCACTAGGACGAGGTAACCGGAGCTCCGGTTTCTGCGAAGAAGTTAAAGGGACCACGAAATTATATTTTTCGTCTTCCTCCTTAGATTTAATTCTCGACGCAAAAGCGAAATGAAACATTACGCGTTCGTGACGTCCTTGGGCACTGGAGGCGATGACTCCGAGCTTCCACCGTGCTTTTGAAACGCACCGCAGAACCCGTCATTCGCAATAGATGATATGTGGCGTCGTGGCACTCATTGCCCACGGACGCGAATTCACGACGGATTGGCTGTTGACGAGCGCATACGTTCGAATTACGCAGTGTTCGTGTCGAATGCGCGAGCTGGGTTCGGCTGACGTGCTCGCGGAGAACCTTCGAAAGAAAGGAGGTACGAAATAGTCCGCTATATTTTTAAATTTTCGCACCGAAAAGCAGGCTTTAGGCTTTCTGAGCTCGTGTACAAGTTTTATTTTGGCGCACTAAATGATCTGCGATTAGTAAAATCCCTATTTATCTCAGCCGAAAACGAATTTATATCTGCCAAAACGAAAATTAAAAAAAAAAAGTCACGCCACGTAATAAATGCGGACTAATGTACTTCTGTAACGGGTCTCGTAATATATGTCTCGTCGACGACTTGTCTAGGTTAAATTAAACGTGCAACGTAAAAGTGCCATCGAAAAAAAAAAACTATCCGGCGAAGGAAAAACAATATTTTCGTGGCGCCAAATACTAAAGTTGTTACAAAATCTAAAATAGGAGAAGAATTTTCTTTGAACCGAGTTCCACATTGTATCGCATTCATTTACGGCGATAAAGGCAAAGCCAATGAGTGAGGTCGCGCGGCTGAATGAAGGGATTTAATTAATTCTGCCGCTTCCGAGATCTAGGACCCGTTTAATTAGTCCTGCCATATTTAAACCAACCCTTAATAAATTCTCGCACTCTTTTCTCATTCATTATGAGAGTATCACGCTACTTGAACTGGAGCCGGTTTAGAAGCATGAACGTTTTTCTTCTAATAAATAGAACATAACTGTAAAAACGTGCGGGTGTACTTGATCTTGAGCCATATATAAAAATGAAAGTTCAGTCGGTAACTCGCGCATAAACGCTAAATCTAGCGGAAAAGTTCCCCGCTAAATCTATCGAAAAAATTTCCCCGCTAAATTTAGCGGCAAAAATTTCCCCGCTAAATTTAGCGGAAAAAATTTTCCCCGCTAAATCTAGTGGGAAAAATTTCCCCGTAACTTTAGCAGAAAAATTTCTCCGCCAAATTTAGCGGAAAAATGTTTCCACTACATTTAGCGGAAAAATTTCTCCGCAAGATTTGGCGGAAAAATTTCCCCGCTATATATAGCGAAAACATTTCCCCGCAAAATCTGGCGGAAAAAAATTCCCCGCTAAATTTAGCGGAATAATTGCCAGTAAATTTAGTGGAAATATTTCCCCGCTAAATTTAGCGGAAATATTTCCCCTAAATGGGAGGCGAGCAGGAGAGGAGGAGGGGCGTAGCCTCCTCTCCGGACCTTCCCTCCTCCTCCCCAAGAGCTGCGCTCTAATTCGGCGTTACAGGGAGTTGTAAACGGCTTTCATTTTTTTTTTTGCGACTTCTATTTCGTGTGGTGAAATACGAACGCGTGTTTTCTAGGTCATTATTGTCAGGGATTCGTTCTAAGCGGTATTTGCGCAAAGTACAAAAAACGTTGCATCGTCCCTTTAATGTAACTTGGCGCCTAGAAACACGAAAAAAAAATGGAAGTATATTTTTTAAAGTCTTTGGAAGAAGCAGCGAGTCACGGAACCACGTTAACTCGTTACTCGAAATAAGTGACGTAAGCTTCCATTACTGGTTTGAAAATGTAGTGAATTAGTAAGCTACTACGTTACAAAACTATAACGTGTTGCCGGTAACGCCGTGGGCTGTAATGCGTTACAACCAACACTTGCATGTAGCAGCCGTCACGGAATCCCGAACGGGGACTGGCGCGGGAGTGCTCCCGCGAGTCCGACGGCAACCGTCACCGCAGCCTGGCGCCCGCAGTGGAGGGACCGGAGTCTCCGCAAGACGCGGAGCCCTCTTTAAGATGCGCTTTCTCCCAACGGGAGCAATCCTTTCAAATCGCTTTCCAGGCTCGTCCCATAAAGCCGTCCTCCGTGCCTCCGAGTCCCCCTCGTCCCCGCGGCCCGCTTTTATTGCGCCGTCTTGTTTCTCGCTCCGGCCATCCGTTCGGGCTTCATTGATATTTCCCTCGCAATGGCTTCGAGTCCCGCCGAGAGCCGAATCCGGTTCATCTTGGGGATTGGAAGAACGACCTTCCCTCTTAAACTCCGAGGTGGGGATTAGAAGCGAGGCTAATTTGAATTAGAACCCAGCAGCTTGCAGACGGCGACACTATGGTTTCGGTTAACGAAAGAGAGTTGCGGTTTACTTCCCGTAAAACTTGAGAACAAAATCTCGGAAAATCTAAAAGTTTTGAAAAAGTTCGCACATTGTATCCTTCATCTCGACGCCTCTGGGGGGTCTGCAAAGTTTATTCGACGAAACAAAAAAGATTGTGTTTTCTTCGCTCGAAGAAAAATAGAATTCTTTGTTTCATCATCTCGAGATGATCGGAATCGTGCCCTAACGGCTACGCTGTCACAAAAGCTTAAAAGGGTGCTCCGGTGATTTCTGGAGCAACCCCAATTAACCATATTTTCTGAATTTCCGGATTTACCCTTTCGAGCATGCTATTTATTTCCTCAAAATTCAGAATAGTTATTGTGAAATCGGCAAATGCAAATGATGCCAAAACTAACATTCAAATATTCCCGCGCTCTTTAGTGCCTTGTCGTCAGTGGCGGGCAGGCTCGCCAGTCGAGGATGCAGTCTAAAAAATAGAATATGGCAGTCATTTGTTCCGTGCTGGAGCGCGGGTTACTGGAGCGAGCTTCCAAAGCATTTATTTGACACCATGAAACTGCTTGTAATCAGTTGGGAACAAATTCTACGGTCCAAGGAGTGAATCCCTGCCTTGCGCTGACGTCACTTTTTCATTGTTGCCAGTAGAGACTTTCAGATTAAAAAACGCGGTGAGGAACCAACTTGTGAATTTAATAACTTCGCGAGAAACAAAAAACACATCGTTTTTGCATAATATGTAGGGATAATATTTCAGCGATGTGCGTTGGAGTATTTAGGGAATTTTTCAGACAAATCGGGAACCATGAAGAGAACGCCAGAGTACTCGCCATAAAGCCACGCTCACACTACGAATACATCATGCAGAAGACAGTTTGCAAGGTACTCACTGAAGCATATGCTCCTTTCTTGTATGACATGCTGCCACAGTAGCCGTACAAAAACTGACTGCAGACATGTTGGAAGCATGCATAAGTCAAACATGCTTGGAACATGCTTGAGACGCGCCCGCAGATTGTCATCGCGTCATACACCATTGTACGATGTATGAACTGCTGTT
>JAZHYW010056182.1:0-58013 GCA_037355805.1 Ixodes ricinus
TCGTGAGCTATGCCCCCCCCCCCCCAACCCGTCTAAAAACTTCTGCAACTCTTGCAAGACGCGGCCATGAAAGCGGCGTTCTAGCTTTCTATCGTTCACGAGCCACCGTCCAATACAAACGTCTGGCAGCGTCTGTCGATGTGCGGTAAAAGCGACCGAGAGGACTGAAAAAATCAACAAAATAAATATCCAGCCCTTCCAGCTTTTCTGTTCCTGATTATTTTTTTTTCTCATGGCGTCCACGAGCAAGGTGAGTGAGCGTCAGGACACCCCAATTCAAACGCGAACTTAAAATATTCGCGTTGGCAAACCAGGTGCACTGCAAAACTTGACAGCTACTTCCCCTTCGAAGCGAAACGACGGAAACAAACCTGGAAAAACTTGATGCGAGCCGAACGCCCCACTGCCTCCAGCCAAATCGCTCGCGAATTCTTACCTGTGTAGGCATCTTTTCCTCTATTGAAACCATGGTTGCAATCACAACGATTGCCGGATTCACACGAACGGCAGGGCTGTTTTACGGGAACCACTCATCTTAACTCAGCATCAACATCCGCAAAGGAATACATCATGCCAGATAAACCAACATAGTTGATGTGGGACGCCAGGCTTAGGCCAGTTCCGCTACGAACCCAAGCACCCGCAAAGCAAAAACAGCGCCTCGGAAGGCGCGTACTCGCGACAGTTGTTTGCCTGTAAAACCAGATATGTTGAGGAGATCTTCGTCTAAACAACTCGGTGTACGCAGACCGACTCGCACTCTATAAAAATGTACGAGCTCGACGTGCTAGGGTCGTTGATCACTCCGCAGACGCCGGCAGCCATGTTTATTAAGGCCTGTTCACACATGAAGCGGAGCGCTACAAGCGTAGCGCTTACCTCGCGCTAAGCGCGTGCTGACGGGAGCGTTCACCAGCTTTGTATCGCACCGTCAAAACTGTTGCTCATGGCAGACGATAAGTAGCTGACGGCACGTGAGGAGCGCTACATCAGCGCTTCGCTGCATGTGAGAACCGACCTTTATTGTTTGAACCCAACGTTACTAGAACTCTCAGCTCGAGGAAACTCACCGCTGAAACCTGGGCCGCTGGCGTCCACCGAGACCGAGCTAAATACTACAACAGCGCCACTCTCTATTATTTTGTCTTAACTGTGGTCACCTTGAGCTTTTAGAAAGCATGTTTTTGCGTAAAAACCAACAACAAAATCAGCAGAACCCATCCTTTGGGAATGATTATCTACGTTAATGCGAATAGCATCAAACGGTGCGGAGTTATGCGCGTTCGTCAGGTGGCCGGCACACTCTAGATACGCCAGCCCACTCTTGAGGCGATTCTAAATTTGTTGACACTTTCACAGCCCTGCGCACGATCTCCGCAGCCCAGCACGTGCGTTTGTGTCACTTAGGAAGGCGAGCAAAGCACGCGCCATACGCACAAACACTCAAAATGGTACCGACCAGACTTTCTGGCGTCTCAGCTAGTCTCAACCAACGGGAGAGGGGTGAGCACGGCCGCTAAGCTCACCCTCTCCCGCGCTCGGGAGAGGGTGATGTAGCGGCCGTGCTCAGCCTCACGAGAGCGGAATGAGCCCTCGTGCATGGAACGCGCGCGCACCGGTAGCTGTGACAGCGATGTAAAGCGCGTCCTATGGTAAAGATATAAACATAGCCCGTGCGCGACCGAAAGCGTCGCTGTGGTCGGCCTTCCACGATTGGCCGAACGCTGACCATGACGTCGGAAAGGGGATTTATCATCGACGGAATAAGAGGAGTGAAAGAACTTCAATTTTGACGGTGTTGGCAGTGTTTCTTTGAGAGCGCAATGATTTCAAGCTTCCACCATGCTATTTACAAACACCATCGAACTTGTTGTTCGCAAGGTAATGACGTCACAAGGGGGAACCATAGGAGGCGCCACCAAAACATCTCGCCGCTAATAAACAACCGATTAGAGTCCGTTGAATGACGGCCTTCATAGCTCCAATAAAGAAAAAACTGCCTTCATAGCTTTGTGGTTAGCGCGTCTGCCTGCTGATCAAAGGGGTCAACGGTTCGAATCCCAGCCGGCGCCGGTCTTTTTCTATTTATTTATCGACCCGCGGCGTAAGAGGTTAGATAGCCAGATAGATACATAGATAGACGAAAAGTGCGTGAAGTATCCAAAGAATGCTATTCGCATTAAAAACTCTTTTTGCAGTAACTTTTATTGGAGTTTAGTACAAAATGAAGGGCGCGTGTTGTTTTCTAAAATGCTTAGTTTGCAAGGTTTTGCATACAATTAATATTGTTTTTATACAACCGTGCCTCAGCGGTGATTTCAGGTAGCGCGTCCCGAGCTAGGCGGATATTAAGCTCGGTAGTAATGGCCGCGGCGCGTCCGCTTGGGAGTCGGGGGCTCTTCCACAGTATCTGTGTTGGCCCCAAAATGGAAGTCGCTATTCCCACCGAAATCGCGTCTAGCGGTGTAAATATTGTTAAATTAGTTTTGGCGAAAAATTTTACAAAAAATGGAGTCAGCAGTTTCACTTTTTCATTTTAGTTTTTTTTTCTTCTTTTTAGACTAAGAATATGATGAAAACTACCACGGTAACGGAAATTTCCCAATCAGTGCACCGCTATAAGAAGGGGTGCCCTGTCTGATCGAAGTGCGAAAAGGCGTCGATGTCGAGTTTGCTTTAGACTGTCGCGCACTGTACGTGTCCACTGTTGAATCTGGCACAACGTAATTATAAATTGAAAGAAGAAAACAATCCAAACGGGGAGAAAATAAAAAACAAAAAATAAGGCAAGCTTTTCAACGCGCTAAAGAAGAGGGATCAAGGCTGATCTTCTTGCCCACTTTGAGAGCGGGTCAAATCATTTTTCTTCTGCCACCTTCAATCAATCAATTTAACGAAGCTTGTCGGTTTTGATTGACAGCCGCGCGTTCTGTGTCGGAGACCGAATTATTTCGCCGAAATTGCTATCCACTCCCCTTTTTCACGGTCTTGAAGCAAAAACAAAATAGAAAGATGGGTTATTTGTCAACGTCGAGCCGAGGGGCTCTCCCGTTTGGGACTCCGCGGTTAAATCGATAGGAATCGGAGAAGTCGAAAGAAGTGGGCATGATTCGACGTGGTCGGGCTGCGGCGAATCCGGAGAGCTACAAGTGCTCGATTTACTGCAGCAATTCTGTTTACTTCCCCTCACAACTCATTTTAATATTGCACCAGTTTCCGTTGCTCTGGAAACGGCGTACGCACTCTAAAACAATACCTGCGCCTCTACTTTCCGCAAGGCACGCGATGAGTCGATTACTGCGATCACGGGAGCGCTTACGGAGAAATTGAAGGGTAAAAGAAGAACAGGTTTGGTCCGACTCTAGAAGGCGCTCTTTGCAGAAGCATCAAGCGAGACAAACACAACGTTGCTTTTCCGTGCGCAGATTGCACTTTCGTGTCAAAACGCCTCTTGAGCCCCGCCGTTTGCTGTGGCGCGCTCCTCTATGTTACGGTGATGGGTTCGATGGGTACTTAGCAGAAAACTAAACCGCATAAGGTAATAACATTATTATGTGAGACGAGTCTGCTTCAAAAACGTTCTCGTCGAAACATGAAATCGGCAACATTCCAGAGAGCATGATGTTTCACGAGTACATATCACGCTCAGAACCATATTGCACACTTTATTTTTAGGCTGAAACATTATCCCCATTCCCATCAGTCAGTGAGTTCTGATTGCAGTGATCGGCTGTTCGTATAATGTGCGGAAAAGTAGTCGCTGCGTGGCTTTTCGGAAAGCCGCAATCAGCCAGCTCTCACATCACACAAGAGACACGCTGCAGGCATGTATGCCAGACTTATCTGTGGACATGCCCCAAACATGTTCAAAGGATTCATACATGCTTCCAACATGTCTGCAGAGAGATGTTCTATGATAAGTTGTGACAGAACTATAGGAAGAAACAGGCCTCACAAAGTGTCTGCAGGCTGCCTTTACGTGAGCGGCGTAACCGCGGTTTTAATAGAAGCTCCGCGGCGTCTGCATTCCTGCGTATATACCACCTGAGAAGCCAATCACTGCAATCTGAAGCCGCCAATCGATGGGGACGGAGGTCATTTTACTGTATATTTGTTTTTGCCTTTAATAAAATGTCACGCAACAAAAAGAAGCGGCCCACAAATTTTACGAAGCAGAGGAAATCGAATGGAGGTTTGTCCTTCTTTTTTTCTGGAAATGCTGGTCTATCTCCGCTCTTTTTTTCTTTTCGAGGACTCCTCTCGAAGCGGCCCCGTCGGAAGGCCCTCGAGTTGTTGCTGGAGTTGGGCGGTTTTGAGCGTCGAGTGGCCGAAAGCCTCCTCGTCCGACCGAACTGGGCTCGGGCCCCGGGCTCGAGAGCCCGCGTCGTCTCCGGGTTGCCGAGGAAACGGAGCCTACCAAAACACCCGTCGTGTCAGCGCCCTGCATAAGAGCATTTATCTTGCGTAAACAAACCCGGAAACTGACCAATGGCAGCAGCCTCGTTGGTATAGAGGACGTGCACTAGGACGAGGTAACCGGAGCTCCGGTTTCTGCGAAGAAATTAAAGGGACCACGAAATTATATTTTTCGTCTTCCTCCTTAGATTTAATTCTCGACGCAAAAGCGAAATGAAACATTACGCGTTCGTGACGTCCTTGGGCACTGGAGGCGATGACTCCGAGCTTCCACCGTGCTTTTGAAACGCACCGCAGAACCCGTCATTCGCAATAGATGATATGTGGCGTCGTGGCACTCATTGCCCACGGACGCGAATTCACGACGGATTGGCTGTTGACGAGCGCATACGTTCGAATTACGCAGTGTTCGTGTCGAATGCGCGAGCTGGGTTCGGCTGACGTGCTCGCGGAGAACCTTCGAAAGAAAGGAGGTACGAAATAGTCCGCTATATTTTTTTAAATTTTCGCACCGAAAAGCAGGCTTTAGGCTTTCTGAGCTCGTGTACAAGTTTTATTTTGGCGCACTAAATGATCTGCGATTAGTAAAATCCCTATTTATCTCAGCCGAAAACGAATTTATATCTGCCAAAACGAAAATTAAAAAAAAAGTCACGCCACGTAATAAATGCGGACTAATGTACTTCTGTAACGGGTCTCGTAATATATGTCTCGTCGACGACTTGTCTAGGTTAAATTAAACGTGCAACGTAAAAGTGCCATCGAAAAAAAAAAACTACCGGCGAAGGAAAAACAATATTTTCGTGGCGCCAAATACTAAAGTTGTTACAAAATCTAAAATAGGAGAAGAATTTTCTTTGAACCGAGTTCCACATTGTATCGCATTCATTTACGGCGATAAAGGCAAAGCCAATGAGTGAGGTCGCGCGGCTGAATGAAGGGATTTAATTAATTCTGCCGCTTCCGAGATCTAGGACCCGTTTAATTAGTCCTGCCATATTTAAACCAACCCTTAATAAATTCTCGCACTCTTTTCTCATTCATTATGAGAGTATCACGCTACTTGAACTGGAGCCGGTTTAGAAGCATGAACGTTTTTCTTCTAATAAATAGAACATAACTGTAAAAACGTGCGGGTGTACTTGATCTTGAGCCATATATAAAAATGAAAGTTCAGTCGGTAACTCGCGCATAAACGCTAAATCTAGCGGAAAAGTTCCCCGCTAAATCTATCGAAAAAATTTCCCCGCTAAATTTAGCGGCAAAAATTTCCCCGCTAAATTTAGCGGAAAAATTTTCCCCGCTAAATCTAGTGGGAAAAATTTCCCCGTAACTTTAGCAGAAAAATTTCTCCGCCAAATTTAGCGGAAAAATGTTTCCACTACATTTAGCGGAAAATTTCTCCGCAAGATTTGGCGGAAAAATTTCCCGCTATATATAGCGAAAACATTTCCCCGCAAAATCTGGCGGAAAAAATTCCCCGCTAAATTTAGCGGAATAATTGCCAGTAAATTTAGTGGAAATATTTCCCCGCTAAATTTAGCGGAAATATTTCCCCTAAATGGGAGGCGAGCAGGAGAGGAGGAGGGGCGTAGCCTCCTCTCCGGACCTTCCCCTCCTCCTCCCCAAGAGCTGCGCTCTAATTCGGCGTTACAGGGAGTTGTAAACGGCTTTCATTTTTTTTTTGCGACTTCTATTTCGTGTGGTGAAATACGAACGCGTGTTTTCTAGGTCATTATTGTCAGGGATTCGTTCTAAGCGGTATTTGCGCAAAGTACAAAAAACGTTGCATCGTCCCTTTAATGTAACTTGGCGCCTAGAAACACGAAAAAAAATGGAAGTATATTTTTTAAAGTCTTTGGAAGAAGCAGCGAGTCACGGAACCACGTTAACTCGTTACTCGAAATAAGTGACGTAAGCTTCCATTACTGGTTTGAAAATGTAGTGAATTAGTAAGCTACTACGTTACAAAACTATAACGTGTTGCCGGTAACGCCGTGGGCTGTAATGCGTTACAACCAACACTTGCATGTAGCAGCCGTCACGGAATCCCGAACGGGGACTGGCGCGGGAGTGCTCCCGCGAGTCCGACGGCAACCGTCACCGCAGCCTGGCGCCCGCAGTGGAGGGACCGGAGTCTCCGCAAGACGCGGAGCCCTCTTTAAGATGCGCTTTCTCCCAACGGGGGCAATCCTTTCAAATCGCTTTCCAGGCTCGTCCCATAAAGCCGTCCTCCGTGCCTCCGAGTCCCCCTCGTCCCCGCGGCCCGCTTTTATTGCGCCGTCTTGTTTCTCGCTCCGGCCATCCGTTCGGGCTTCATTGATATTTCCCTCGCAATGGCTTCGAGTCCCGCCGAGAGCCGAATCCGGTTCATCTTGGGGATTGGAAGAACGACCTTCCCTCTTAAACTCCGAGGTGGGGATTAGAAGCGAGGCTAATTTGAATTAGAACCCAGCAGCTTGCAGACGGCGACACTATGGTTTCGGTTAACAAAAGAGAGTTGCGGTTTACTTCCCGTAAAACTTGAGAACAAAATCTCGGAAAATCTAAAAGTTTTGAAAAAGTTCGCACATTGTATCCTTCATCTCGACGCCTCTGGGGGGTCTGCAAAGTTTATTCAACGAAACAAAAAGATTGTGTTTTTCTTCGCTCGAAGAAAATAGAATTCTTTGTTTCATCATCTCGAGATGATCGGAATCGTGCCCTAACGGCTACGCTGTCACAAAAGCTTAAAAGGGTGCTCCGGTGATTTCTGGAGCAACCCCAATTAACCATATTTTCTGAATTTCCGGATTTACCCTTTCGAGCATGCTATTTATTTCCTCAAAATTCAGAATAGTTATTGTGAAATCGGCAAATGCAAATGATGCCAAAACTAACATTCAAATATTCCCGCGCTCTTTAGTGCCTTGTCGTCAGTGGCGGGCAGGCTCGCCAGTCGAGGATGCAGTCTAAAAAATAGAATATGGCAGTCATTTGTTCCGTGCTGGAGCGCGGGTTACTGGAGCGAGCTTCCAAAGCATTTATTTGACACCATGAAACTGCTTGTAATCAGTTGGGAACAAATTCTACGGTCCAAGGAGTGAATCCCTGCCTTGCGCTGACGTCACTTTTTCATTGTTGCCAGTAGAGACTTTCAGATTAAAAAACGCGGTGAGGAACCAACTTGTGAATTTAATAACTTCGCGAGAAACAAAAAACACATCGTTTTTGCATAATATGTAGGGATAATATTTCAGCGATGTGCGTTGGAGTATTTAGGGAATTTTCAGACAAATCGGGAACCATGAAGAGAACGCCAGAGTACCCCATAAAGCCACGCTCACACTACGAATACATCATGCAGAAGACAGTTTGCAAGGTACTCACTGAAGCATATGCTCCTTTCTTGTATGACATGCTGCCACAGTAGCCGTACAAAAACTGACTGCAGACATGTTGGAAGCATGCATAAGTCAAACATGCTTGGAACATGCTTGAGACGCGCCCGCAGATTGTCATCGCGTCATACACCATTGTACGATGTCATGAACTGCTGTTTGAAGATTTTCACTGCGACACCAGTCCTCGAGGAGCACTCGGTCTTTACAATGGTTAAATGAATTATAAAACCTCTGACACGCCAAAAAAAATTTTTTTTTCATGCTAGGCGTTGAAATGGCATATCAGGACATTACAAAAAAATTGTTTCACTATAAAGTTACGTAGTTTTTTTAATAAAAAATAGAAATACGAGGCCCAATTCAGAAGTTCCCGCCGTGCACTGTGACGTAACAGTGTACCGCAAGGTGTCGGGGCGGTCAGAAGGTAGGCATCGCCCGAAGTCACGTGAGTCTCCTCGTGCTTACCGCGAGCGCGTGTAATATTTTTTTAAATATTTTTGTTATTCTCCGCACCTCCACGAGCGATCGAAGCAGACAAGGTTTCTTTTATTTGCCTTTCATCGCTTAATGTTGTTCTAAAGGTAGAAGAAGCGGAGTCAGTGAATTGACGTGATCAACTACAATGCCTAGAAGGTGCTGTGTGAGGGACTGTCCCGGTATTTCAGCAACTGGAGAAGAGATCACACTGCATGCATTTCCGAGAGACATACATCGGCCGCATGTGCACCCTAGCAAACAAGTTCTACTCATGTTCTAGACAAAATACGTACTTTGTGCTCGACGTTTACTTGTACTTGGCACACAAACCAGTTCGTATTCTTTAGACGGCAGGCATCTTTAGCCTGGAGAGTATCCGATGATTCAACGACCTCGGTGTCTGAACCTTCAGCAATGCGATCGGGCGTGTCGTATGCTAGCAATCCTAATTTCTGCGAGCGTTCTAAATTTTTTTTTCAAACTTGATAGCTTGTTTTGCGCCCAGTATAGCTTTGTATTATCGGACTGACGGCATGCACTCGTACACTGGCTTGTACTCGCAACGCTTTCATCATTGACCTCCATCACGTCGATCCACTGACTCTTCGTCCTAAAATTTTACAGCAGGCAAACTAACCAACGGTGCAGCGGTAAAGAGCTACTGGAACTGAAACTTCGTTTTCTACGTACGAAGAGCACAATAAAAAAAAAAAAAATCTTAGGCACGGTCGTGGAGAGCACGAGGAGTGAACCTCACGTGACTTCTGGTGAACCCACTTTTAGTGACGTAGGTCGATGCCTCCCTTCTGACCGCCCCGACACCTTGCGGTACACTGTTACGTCACAGTGCACGGCGGGAACTTTGAATTGGGCCTCGTATTTCTATTTTTTATAAAAAAAACCACGCAACTCTATAGTGAAACAATTTTTTTGTAATGTCCTGATAAACCATTCAACGCCTGGCATGAAAAAAAAATTTTTTTTGCCGTGTCAGAGGCCTTGTAAGATAGACTATTGACGCACCGACTCCGTCGCGGTGCAGTATGCATGCACAGCGGCTTCTCTGAGTCTAGCTTAATCTCTAAAAGACTGACTGCGAGCAACCTCAAATCTCTGGAAAGGACCAGACGAAAAACATCCAATTGAAAACGCCATAACGGTACCGACTCGACTTCGTAGTAAAACTGCACCTCAACGTGGCCGCAGCAACAAACACTGACACTTTCCTAGAAAAAAGCTGTATACTCGGCAAAATCTTAAAATAAAAATAAAAATAAAAATTAAAGACGTTTTTAATTTTCTGTAACGCCGAATTAGAGCACGGCTCTTGAGGAGGAGGAGGGGATGGCACGGAGGGGAGGGTGTGCCCCTCTTCCTTCCCCGCTAAATTTAGCGGAGAAAGTTTTTGGCTAAATATAGTGGCAAAATTTTACCCTCGTGACGTCACGCGTGACGTCACCAGGGTAAATCTAGAGGAATTTTTTCCGCCAAATCTAGGGGAAAAATTTTCCCTCTAAATTTAGCGAGAAAATTGGCGATGTTAGATGCGTGTGACGTCACTCGACGTCACTCTTGACGTCACGTGTGACGTCACGAGGGTAACTCTGGTAACCATCTTGAGAGTAATCCTCAAAACCCTCGCGAGGGTAACCCTTGTGGCCCTCTTGAGGGTAAACCTCGTGAGGTCAGCTTTGTGAACCTAGTGAGGATAACCCTTGTGACCCTCGTGAGAATAACCCTTGTGACCCTCGTGAGGGAACTCTCATAACTCTCGTTAGGGTAACCCTCGTAACCCTCGTGAGGGTAACCCTTATGACCCTCGTGAGGATAACCCTCGTGACCCTCGTGAGGGTAAACCTCATAACCCTCGTGAGGGTAAACCTCGTGACCCTTGTGAGGGTAACCCTTTGAGGGTAACTAACCCTCGCAGCCTTCGTGAGGGTAACGCTCGTGACCCTCGCGAGGGTAACCCTCCTGACCCTCATGAGGGTAACCTCGTAGCCCTCGTGAGAGTAATCCTCATGAGCGTAACCCTGATAACCCTCATGGGGGTAACCCTGACCCTCGTGACCCTCATGAGGGTAACCCTCGTAACCCTCGTGAGAGTAACCCTCATAACCCTCATGGGGGCAACCCTCGTGACCCTCGTGAGGGTAACTCTCGTAACCCTCGTAACCCTCACGAGGATAACCCTCGCGACGTCACATGTGACGTCCCGTGTGACGTCATTATGGGAAACTTTCCATAATGCAACGCGCGGTTACGCCGACGGCGACGCCGACGCCGCTCAAGCCGGAATCGGGCAACAAAGCGCTGAGCTCTAAAAATATATCTATACCGGCTGCTTCAGCGAAGACTGACAAAAAAAACCCCTAAAATTAGTGTATTCGAGGTAAAAAGATAATGTTTTCGGGACCAGATTACTAGTCGTGGCGGACGTCCGAAAATGCATGACACGCACTAATTAGTTCGCTAATTAATTAAAAATGAATGCTTAACTTTTTAATTAGTGAAAATAGACGTATGATTGCAATTAGAAACTTGCTGAGCGTCACCCAAAAAGACGTTGAGCGCGTAAGAAACGCTAAAGTTACCACTCGTGGAGCAGGTGCAAGGCTATCCTCTGTTTCACCTTATGATGTACCGCAGGAAAGGCTACAAGCGGGAGCTCCTTGCTCTATGGCACATCTCGGCGGCACAAGCTCTCGTGACTTAAGAGCAGCTGCCAACGCCATGAGCTCGCGCTTCTAGCCTTCGCTGCGGTACAAGATAAGGTGAAACGGAGTATAACAGTTTCGGTAAGGCGCCCGCGCAATTTTTCCGTCTCTTATCTAGCCCCAGCCTTGTACCTGCTCCACAAGTGGTAACTTCAGCGCACTACTGCGCTTCTCACGCGCTCAAAGTCTTTCTAAAAATTACTGATTTAGGGGTTTTGGACGACGCTCAGCAAGTTTGTAATTGAAACCATATGTCTATTTTCACAAATTAAAATGTTAATTAGTCATTTTACTGTGTTAGCGAACTAATTAGTAAGTATCGCGCAATTGCTGACGTCCGCCACCACGAGTAATGTGGTCCAGAGAAAAGAATCTTTTTACCTGGAATAGACTAATTTGAGTATTTTTGCCAGTCGTCGCTGAAACAGCGATGGAAATGGAAATGAGTGAAGATTGACAAGTGCAGCCGTAGTAATATTGTGAACAAAGAGGGGAGAAGGTGATTATTGAATTTTTCGCATTAAAGTTAGGGAAAAGGAAAGAGAAAGAGAGCTGGCGAAAAATTGGGCCAGGAGCGGGGATTGAACCCGCAACCTTCGCCTGTCCGAGGCGACGCCTTAACCAATTAGACCATCCCGGCCGCTGGTTTCGGCGGACTCAATTTCTGACCAGCTCTCGTGTACTATTAGTTTCGAATTCGTTTAACTGGGTAGACGACAACCGTTGTTGATTTAAGGCCCGCGCTAGTTCCGAATTGCGGCAGTGACGTGGCACGTCATCTCAGCTTTGCAAATGTCGGAAGGGCCCGTCTCCCAAGGTGTCTAGGGAACCACTCCTCCCCATAGGGACAGGCTGCACCGTATATATAATGAAAATGAGCTCTCTTGCTCTTTCCCTTTCCCTAACTTTAATGCAAAAAATTCAATAATCACCTTCTCCCCTCTTTGTTCACAATATATATATATATATATATATATATATATATATATATATATATATATATATATATACAGGGTGTTTCGGCCGCAACCTTTGCAGTAGCAAAACGTGGCCGTCTATGCCAGTACGCCGCAGACGAACTAATAGAGCGGAAGAATGGCGTTCATGCTTTTGCGTTCACAACTCATAAGAAGTGCTTAGGTGTGATGATAATGCAATGCAAAGGTGCAAACGAGCTGGGCAAGAATGACTCTTAGCTCTGCTTGGAGATATTTGTTTGTTCTTTGTCCCCTTTGCTCTCCTTCTCCAGGGAATGTTTTCGTCGTGCTTAGGTGTCTTTTTTTTGTGTCCCTATTTGAGGCAGTGGCAAATCCAAAGGGAAGGGGAAGGCCGACGGGGGCGGCCGCCCCCCCCCCCCCCGAACAAAGTCGACACCCCCCTCCCCCTTCTCGGAGGTCTATTTGACATGCGTGGACCCCCCGGTGCACAAGAAAAAATGGGAGAATAGTATCCTTACAAATTCCCCCCCCCCCCACACACACACACGGAGTTCTGGATCCGCCCCTGATTTGTGGAGCGAAATGCACGGCGATGAGTTGTCCTTTGTAATTTTTTTTTAATACACACGCGCAGCGGGCACATATACGGCTGTTTTAAGTTAGGCAGATCGGCTGACTTTGGTAGGAAATATACGAACCCAGCACCACTAAAATCCAACGGCTGCAATTGATTGAATGCGAAGCCAAAACTCGTATCGTTGCGCCCTTCTTTACACCATTCATTCCAACTTATGGGATCGCTAATAGAATGACTGACGACCAAGCTGGCCAGCAAATTTTCTGTAAAGGGGCGATGCAACGATTTTTGTACTTTACTCAAATACCGCTTAGAACGGATCCCTGACGTTAATGATCTGTGAAACACCCGTTCGTTTTTCACCGCGCGCAATCGAAGTCGCAGAAAAAATTAAAGAGAAACGAGCAACGTTCACCCTTTCAACTTGCAGCCAGAACAAGGAGTCACGTGTTTTGGAGCCGATTATATGCCGCCAATGTTGATCATGAAGATGCCGGTGAAACGGCAAATATACTTAAATCAAAGGTACTATGCTCGTTTTCACCTCAAGAAGCGTAGTAAAAAAAGTACGGCTTCTTGCGGAGCATTACTAATTTCCTTCTTTATGCTAAGAATTGAGATATATATAGGCGCATCTTAGATTAGACGCATGTTATCTTAACAAGACGTACATGTTTCAAACGCCGAAACCATCGCTTCTTCCTACAACAACCAAATCTTTTAAGAACTATTTCGCGCGGCGTATGAAAAATGCGCAAAACGTCCTTTTTCTTGAGGTGAAAACGGGTATAGGAGGTATCTTCGCAGAAAACCTCGGAATGCTTACAAACTCTGTCGAACGAGTGCATCGGGTTGGACGAAAGACAAATGGAAGCCGGACTGTTACTGTTAAGTTCTTCGACTACAATGAAAAGGATAATATTCTAAAAAAATCTCAGACTACTAAAAGGTAGCAAAATAACACTTGAGCAGGATTATTTATGGGTGACGCTTCAAAAGCGCAAACAGCTGTGGGAAAGTAGCAAACGAAATCGTGATAACGGGGAAACTGTTTTTCTGATACATGATAAAATAAAAATAAAAAACGACATTTTCGAATGGGATGACACCAAAAGCAAATATGCAAAAAAAACAAAACATCAGCCCACTAACCGAAGGAATGTAAAATGACGCCAATCACCTTCAAGAAAGCACCCTAAGGAATCGTTGAAGATCTTAAGTCTTAATGCTCGGAGCATCGTGAATAAAGTAGATGTCCTGGAACTTATCTTGCTAACTCATGATCCCCATGTTGTTGTTATAACCAAAACGTGGCTACACAGTGGTATTGGTGACAGCGAAATTATTCCGCCTTCATACAGGATTATTAGAAAAGATAGAGGATCAAGGGGCGGTGGCGTTGCAGTCATATTTAAAGATTCGGTACAATTGACGCCATTGAATTGTGTTATCAGTGGCGAGGTATTATGGTGTAGCTTGACATTCCACGGAAACGTTTTTACTTTAGGCGCCGTTTACAGGCCACCAAATGCCTCGCCAAAACTTTTTAGAAGATTTATATGATTACATGGCAATGCACTTCACCGATTAAACTAAGGTTATTTTAACGGGAGACTTCAACCTGCCTAATATTGATTGGACATCCGGTAAAGTAGGTAAAACAGAAGTCGCATCCTCTGAACTTCTGTTAGATATCTCTCTTTGTTTTAATATGCGACAACTAGTGAACGCCCCAACTAGAGTATCAGACACAAGCCAAGCAACGTTAGATCTGCTTTTTGTTAGTAATGCGATCGAAGCTGATGAGGTCGATGTTATTGACGGGGTCTCTGATCATAAAATGCTGGTATTCACTATCCAACTTTCTAAATCGCCGTTCCAAAACACTCGTCCGGGAAATGTGGTTCGAGATTTTCAAAACTCGGATGATGTGTCTGTTCTCGACTACCTAGAATGGCATTTTGATGATTTAGTCAACTTTCTGACGTCAGTGAGCTATGGGGAAAATTTAAGAATATTGTATCCCACTGTGTATATGATTTTGTCTCCATCAAGAAACGTGAGAGCAAAGAGCAAGAGCAAATCCGTTGGATTACGAGGGAAATCCTACAATTGAAACGAAAAATAAAACGCCGAAGGAAAAGCCGTGTGAAAACTTCCATGGAGATAGCCGACTTAGGGCGATGAACAAAAACGATAAAAAGGCGTCTGGCCTAGACGATATTCCAAATGCGTTTCTATGACGATACGCAGAGTGGGTGTCCCGGTATTTATTTGTAATTTTTCAGGCTTCTCTTCGGCAGGGCAAGTTACCGGCAGATTGGTTTTGCGGGAAAAGTTGTGCCAATTCACATGTCTGGGAACACTAGATGGCAACTGAAAATTATCGTCCTATATTTTTAACAGCGACATGTTGTAAACTCCTAGAACTTATTATATCGAAATATGTTATTCACTATTTTGGAAGAAAATAACTTACTTCATAAGCATCAGCACCGGTTTAGGCAGGGTCTATCAACGGTCACGCAGCTACTTGAATGTACGCATGAGTTTGCGTCTGTTACTAATGGAACATGGCCAAGTGGATCTAAGATATGCATGAATTCTTCAAAGGCCTTTGACCGTGTTCCGCGTGACAAATTGCTTGAAAAGCTGCGTAAATTAGGGTCTTAATAGGAGTTTGTTAATATGGATAAGTTCATATTTAAGTGACCCGAACGCAGTGCGTCAGTTATAACAATGTATGCTCTCCCCCATTGGCAGTTTATTCAGGAGTACTTCCAAGGTTCGGTTTTAGGACCACTCTTATTTTTAGTTTATATTAATGACATAGCTTCGAATGTGCTCACCTTCTGTACATGTTAAACTTTTCGCGGATGACTGTATGCTCTTTTCTAAAATTACTGCAGTTCGTGATCAAGAGTTACTAAATGAGTCTTTGGGGGTAATCAGTTCATGGTGTACTACATGGGGCATGGCTATTAATTTTAACAAGACGGTGTTTTGTAGTATTACCAACAAGAAAAAAGTGTTAGATTTTCGTTATACTATAGGAAGCACAGAACTTGCAAAAGTAGATGAATTTAAGTATCTAGGTGTGATTTTTAGTAATACATTACACTGGAATAGTCACGTGGACTATATAAGTGCAAGGGCGTATCAAAAACTAGAGTTTCTTGGAAGGCACCTGAGACATGCAAATAAAGATGTTAGATCAACTGCATATAAAGCATATGTGCGTCCGATATTGGAATACGCAAGTTGCGTATGGGACCCCTACAGGAAAAAACAGGTCGCACAAATAGAAAGAATTGAGAACCTTGCCCTACGATTTATTTTTTTCAGAATATAGGCGTACGTCGTCTGTTACTGCAATGAGAGCTGAGGCGCAGCTGAATAGCCTGGAGAACAGAAGAAAAATTTGTCAGATTGAAAGACTATTCAAAATGGTAAACGGACTGCCATAAGTTGTTTCCGAAAAAATTACACCATCTTCCCGAGGAGGTATGGGGTGATGCGGAGCATCGTGTTGGTTCCGAAGAAAGAGTCAGTTGCGTGCTGACGTCGAGAGATGGCGCCACCGACTGCCCTAGCGGCATCCCCTACGCGAGCCTTCGTCGCGGCTCGCGGCAGAGAAACTTAAAACGCTCGCCGCTCGCCGTTTATTTTTTTTCACACTTGGAGGAGAGTGAGACTAGAGGAGGGAGCGCGCGTGCGCGCGCGGTGTGAGGAGAAGCGAACGCACGCGCAGTGCACGCAGCTGGTAGAGAGAGAGAGAGCGGAGAGAGTAACGCGCAGCTGTTGGAAGAGGGAAGGAGGAGAGTTGCGCGTGCGTAGTGTGACTGCGGACTACGACGCCGACGCCGCGGGACATAGACCCGAGCAAGAGATGCTCCGCATCTAAAATATTTGTTGCCTTCGACAGCCCATTCGCAAAGAACGAGCAACACCAAAGCAATTACACCGTATCAATACAAGAATGATGTCTTCAAATATTCATTTTTTTTTTGCAGAACAATTATGGATTGGAACGCTCTGCCAGAAGAACTTGTCAGTTGTTGCAGCCCTGGGCTGTTTGGCGTCCAATTAACTGATTTTTTAAAGAAATTAAGTACTGCATGTAAAAAGTATGCGCAGGCACTTCGAATTGCTTGCGCACGCTTTACCCGCACAGAGTGCGTGAGTGTGTATTTATAATGTTTTTTTATGTTGCCTCTTTCTCGTAGACCGAAAGGTCCGCAGTATTGTAAATAAATAAGTAACCACGGGCTGGGGCTGGCAAAGCACAGGACAGGCGCTGAGTTCCAGACATTGTTATCGTTCGGCTATTGTCGTCATTGCAGCAATTGGACACGGGCCACTACCCGAATGCTTCTCGAGCCATCGGTTATCACGAGCCCAAATCGAATGCCCACGCAATGCTCGGGTCCAATCTACGAGCCGCATTCAAATATCGGCACTGGGCTGTACGGCGACCGCCCAGCAACGTCATAATGTTTTGCGAAATGAGGTTTAACGAAAACGCTCGTTTCTGTCCTTGAAATTACACCCCAACAAAGCAGTTTTTTGGGCAGTGGCATTGCGTGCGAGTATCCTTGAGTCCCACTGGTGCCAGTAAGCTCGTGTAAAGTTAAAAACATTCCACTTGAATATCGTTGCACCGCCCCTTTACTAGAAAGTAAACATTTCGCCGGTAAAACAGCGGTTTATTGGAGCGATCCTCATAAAACAAGCTCTGGCTTATTCCCAGCACCGTATCATAACAAGAAATATTTTCGCATGCGTAAAGAAGGATGGGAAAAGAGCTAACGGAAAAAGAGACAAAATAAAAAAAATGTAAATGGCATCCAATATGAGGGACGTTGCATACTGTTACCAACACCTCGTTTTGTACTTAAGTAAATAGCATACTGTCGCTTCTATAGCGTAGCGACTCAGTGAAAAATAACGTGTAAAAGTAGCTAATGATTTCTCACAGGCCAACGAAACCTTTCAGCAACCCTAATCCCGTGTGCAGGCGGTTGTTTGAAACTTCTCAATTTCAAACAACCGCCACCGGGAATCCATCCGCCTTTCTAGCAGCAGCAACTCTATCAAAAATTGCAGCGGCTGCGAGATTGTACTACGTGCACCCATTCACTCGGTTTGCATGAGCTAACCTGACTCCAAAACAAGACGAGGGATACTTTTTATTTTTATTTTAGACACGCCAAGCACAAAGACTCCATGTTTTCACAATGTATACGGACGGGACGAGCGTGTTTTCCAAAATAAGCTTCAAAGCGAAAGAACATTGTCGTCCGTTCTCCGCTTAATCTGTGCGTGTTTATTTGTATGCTTTGTTGTTCCAACCATGGTGTGGTGAAATTAGTAATAGTGCGGTGCCTAGAACGCCTCTCTGATTGGTGTTTTGTCTGCGTGAAAAGTTTTGTCTCCTTGATGGCCGCCTGGTAGCGTCACAGCTGTGGAACGTCGCGGACCACCCCGATCCCCGCTGTAGCCCAGCAGCGCAGCTAGAGGCAACAGACTACCGCGGACTACATCAGACGCCTGGTCTGCTGTGTTGCTTGCTGTGCGGCCGACAACGTGATAAAGACCCCGACGCCTGCATCCATACGTCTTCTTATGACACTTCGACGTTACGTGGTCACGTGACTACGTGTGGTCGTTACCGACACAGTGACCTCGTGACCCATAATGTCACCAATCACGTGACCGTCTTAAACATTCCACGTACGACGATTCTGTCGGGTATGACCAAAGTGCTGTGCATTTTTTGTTGCCATTCGAGTAGAGTCTGTGCCGCCTATAGACGTTTTTTGTTTACTTATACGTTCTCGGTCACGTGGGTTCCGTATCTGGTATGCGGTACGAAAAAATAATAAAACATTTCACCCTCGAATATCCGAGAAAATATAGGTGAGGCAAAACCAGAATGTGTGACAATAACGATTACAATTGAAAACGAGCGTGTTGGTTAATGGATACGAAAACCTGGAAGTATAAAACAGCGAGGACGAGGACGGGAACAGGACATCTTTCATGAATGATATCCTGTTCCCGTCCTCGTCCTCGCTGTTTTATACTTTCGAAGCTTTCGTGTCAATAACGCGTTTCTCGTGAAGACCTTCCAGCGGCGTGGAAGGACCAAAATGGTGTTTTGACGCATACCAGATGTGACGATATTCCAGATGGCTGCGCCCTTGTGGAAAAAGTGTATAGATGACAATGCCTGTCTCTCCCCCAAAACATCATCACTTACTCTTTACATTCTTAAAATAAAAAAACACTGCAATAAAAAAAACGTTTTAAAAATTGGAACCCGTTCTTTTTCTTTTTTTTTTCTTAATAAAACAGAATTGTGCACTATTTATGTCGTTAGACGCAATTTAGGTGGAGCTCACGGCCCGCTCTAAGCCCCACCCATTGCTACAAGATTGTCTTGGCCAGACACGTTCGGAAGTCTAGTGTCTCCCTTTCGCGACATTCGGTTCCCGTCTAGTCTGGCGTCCGACACCACCTGCTAGTCGTGCGAGCAGACGCGCGGCAGCCTCTGGCATCGTCTGCTATTTCACCACCGTCTATCGTCGTCTGCAATGCTTCAAAGACGCGGACATTAAAGCTCCGCGTCGGCGTCCGTTCCCGCTTTCGTCCGTCTGCTATTTCGCCCCCGTCTAAACAAATTCGACAACGCTCGCAAGACTCGTCCAAGAGAGCGGCGTTCTAGCGCTCTATCATGTGCGAACGACGGTCCAATACAAGAGTCTGTCGGTGTCTTTCGATGATTGGTAAAAAAGTGACCGAGAGGACAAAAGAAAAAAGAAACAAAATAAATATGCAGTCATTGATCAGCTTTTATGTTTTTGTTGTTATTCTTTTCGCATGGCACCCGCGAGCAAGGGGAGTGAGCATAATGACGCACGATTATAACGTGACCTATAAATAAAGAATTTTGCAGGCCAGGTGCACTGAACAACTTCAGAGCAACTAGCCTTTCGAAGTGAAATGACGGAAACATACCTGAATTAACTTGATATGAGCCGAACGCCCGATTGCCTCCGCCAAATGACTCACAAAAATCCTTACCTGTGAGGATAACTATTTTCTCGGTAATGAAACCATGGTTGTAATCACGAGATCTGCACAAGTCACAGGGCAGCGGGGCCGCTTTTACGGGAGCCAACATGTTTATTCAGGGATCAACACGCGCAAACGAACAAACCAAGCCAGATCGAGCAACTTAGTTGATGTCGGATGCTAGGCTCAGGCCAGCCCCGTGATACGAGAACAAGCACTGCCGAAGGCGCGTACACTCTCAATCTGGGGCCGGCTAACGTCACAGCTATAGACGGCCCGTTCAAGGTTTGAGGGCGGACGTCGCGAAAATAGCCGGCCCACTGGAATAACCGTGTACTCCGTCACGGCAGCAGGTGCCCCTTTTGCTTTTCTCTGTCACGGATGAACGTTCATTTTAGCGGCCCGTTATTGAAGGGACGGCTGAAAACGGGACGGCTAGCTCCCCAGTGGCTTCTCATTTTCTTTCTTTTGATTTATTACTCCAAGGTGGACGCGTATGCGCCGGTCACCTTCCTTTCTTTGTCTTTGTTCGGGCTCGCCGCTCTGCGGGGGCGTTAGAGCATGACGTCGACCATTCGGAATAACATCATCGACCGCGGTGGATGTCGGAAACGAGTGTAAAATGAAAATCGGCTAGATAATAAACTAAGCATAAATAGAAGAGAGACATAATTGCTAACTTCCTTTTGGCTGGCATATTTAGAGCCTCTCATTAACTTGGACTGAAAAAGAAATGGAGTGTTTGCATTGAGAACGTGATGCTGGCCAGCAGTTCAAAGGATCAACCACCGCGTTAGGACGCTTTTGATATTGCCGTTAGTTTACCCGGCCCGGAGTCAAGGTAAACTGTCAAGACAGAATATTTCTTGTGTGATTACGGGGTGAATCGAGAGACATATGCTTTAATTAACTTATTAATTAGTAAAATTTGCCCATAATTTCAATCTGAAATTTGCTTGGCACTAGAGAAGACCATTAAGTCAAGCAACTGTAGAATGATTTGAAGCACAAATGAAGCATAGTGATATTCAGAAGTTACCTCTTGTTATACAAACGCAAGGCAGGCGGAGCGAAAATGCAGATGATGAGGATTGAGAGGAGCATCGTAAACGGAAGTATTTTTGTGATGCTCGCGCTCCCAATGTTTAGAAGTTTGACTGACTTAGTGGTTTTTGATTATGTCCAGCAAGTTTCTAATTGAAAATATTATACGCTTAGTTTTACTATTTAAAACGTTAATCAAATGATATGCTAACCAGACGCCTGATAGCACAAGCTCATTTTTCATAGTGGCTACCAAGTCGCTAATGGCAAGCTTAACAAGTTTGGTTTTTAATATTCTGGACCAGCGCCTGTTATACACCTTGTTTCACGAAGCACAGTCTACAATTTCTGTGAAACTGTTCATCGAACAAAATATTGGCAAACGGGTGAATAGCAATTTTCCTGTCTCATATTTTTCTGAAGTTCGCTTCCCTTTTTCGATTTCTTTAAAAAAGTATGAACTTGCCTACATTGTATTTCTAAGATACAGTACTGCACTCACACGGTGGGTGCATGAAAGACAGAATAAATCGAATATTTGTTGGATGACATACTAAGCTAAAGATTGGAGGTATTATATCTGGAATAGTCATAAAATTAAAAACGTTACACTAAATATAGGTGGTTCGAGCCTTTAAGCTTGATTATCGTTTAAAATTAAATACTTAATTTATAACTTGATTTAATTATCTTGTTATCATTTAGTGGCGCGCACCTGCCATCTGCACGAAAAATACGCTGGTTCCCACTCAGGGGTTCTTCTTTTATTTTGTACTGAGCACAATCTCCTAAACTTTTATCAGCTGACGGTAGGGGGAATCGATGGCCGAAGGGGTATTAGCGGCGAGATGTTTTGGTGGCGCCTCCTATGGTTCTCTCTCGTGACGTCAATAACATGTGAATAACAAGTTCAATGGTGTTTGTAATTAGCGTGGTGGAAGCTTAGAATCATTGCGCTCTGAAACTAGCACCTGCATACACCGTGAAAATTGAAGCTCTTCTATTACTCTTATTTCCATCGATGAAAAACCTTTGCTGACGTCATAGTCAGCATTCCGTCAATCGTGAAAGGCCGACCACAGCGAGACATTTGCTGCCTTACCAGCATCAGGAGAATGCAGGGATTGGTGTTCCACGCGCCACACGCGCACGCCTTTCCTGTATAAAATATCCGAAGTAAATAACCAAAAGAGCATTGACGAACGCGCGTGCAAGATGCCATTTGTTTTAGGTTTTTGCTTTGGAAAAGTTACTACTGCTGAGGCCAGCACGTGCGGCGCGTGGAACACCAATCCCTCCATTCATCCTGATGCTTGGGTAAGACAGCAACAGGTCTATAGCGGCGAGATTAGGGTGCCTGCATGTCTGTGTGTCTGAGGGTGAAGACGTCCATTGTTGCCCTAAGTGTGCCAGCGCGTAACGCTCTCGCGCACTTCGTGCGTGACTTGGGCGCTAAATGGCGTCCAACCATTAGCCAAAGCTACGCGCTCGAGCTGAGGACACCAGATTGCGCGTGCTACAAAATGCATAAAATAACGATTGGGCGCAAAAATGGCTGAGTTGTCACCACTCAAGCAAAAGCGCGCGTGCGTATAAAGGCACTCTAGGCGAGATGTTTCGGTGGCGCCCTCGTTCAGTTACCTTTCGTGACGTCATTACCTTGTGAACAACAAGTTCGATGGTGTTTGTAATGAGCATGGTGGAAGCCAGAAATCATAGCGCTCGCAAAGCAACACTGCCAACACCGTCAAAATTGAAGTTCTTACATTCCTCTTATTTCCGTCGATGAGACATCCTTTGCTGACGTCATAGTCAGCATTCGACCAATCGTGGTGGGCCGACCACAGCGACGCTTTCGATCGCTCACGTCGCCAATAGGGTGTATTCACTGGCGGCCATATCTGTGTGCGCTAATGCTGAGCACGTGCTGATGGCTAGCTTTCACAGTTATTTTGCAACGTGCACCCCGCACCATGAAGATTGCCGGTCTTGCCAGCCTATTAATGTGAGCTCGTTCTGAGCATGCGCTCTAAACAGTGACCTCAAATATGGCGGCCAGTGAATACGCCCTATACTCCGTTTCATATTATGTTGTATCGCAGCGAAGGCTAGAAGCTCGACCTCATAGCGTTGACAGCTGCCCTTAATGCATGAGAGCTTGTGCCGCCGAAATGTGCCTCAGAGCAAGGAGCTCGCACTTGTAGCCTTTCCTGCGGTATATCATAACGTTAAATAGAGTATAGCGCACACCAGCTCGGAGCACGTGGAGCGAAAGCTCGCGCTGCAGAACCCAGGATTCTGGGTTCAATCCCTGCCCGTTTCGGTCTGGATGAGCATCGTACCGGCGTGCGGTCGTGTATCGCTACTGCGTGGTGCACGGTAAAGACCCCAGGCTAGCGGTTGTACTCCACTGGCTAAAATGCTCATCTACAGCTGGGAGACTCGTCGCCCGTTAAGGCAGTCCAAGTTCTTGACTATATAAACCTACACACAACCCATTTATTATTTCTCAGCGACAGTAGCCATGTAATAACCGTAAAATGCTCAGACGCAATTCATTTCACTCTGGGTTCCAGCGTCTTCGTTGTTATTCTGCGAGGGGAAACGAAATACCTACAGTAACTACATAGGCTCTGCTTCCACTCTAGAAATTACTCTAGAAATGCCGTGATTGAAGCGACTCATGTCGAAGCGGGTTTATTGCGTCCCTTGTCAGTTATACCGTACCTCGGATTAATCGTACTGAAGTTGCAAAGGATCTCTTAGAACCCCCAAATATTGCGTTTTTAGGTACCCGCGTCGGTCTATTTTACACACAGACACGCGCACACACATACGTGCACACAGGTGCGCACACGCGGATGCACGTGCACATACGCACGCACACGCACGCACGCACACGTGCACACGTACATGTGCCGGTACGCGTATACACTCGCGCGCACGCGTACAAAATCTCATCGCATATTGCCGCACATGTAAAGCTCGGGCTGCCTGTGACAACCGTTACAGACTCCCTCTTGCTATCTTTACTTATTCTCTCTTTCTATCTTTACTCCCCCCCCCCCCCCCGACCCGCCACCACACGCACGCGCACACACACGCGCACATACACACACGCGCACAAACACACGCACATATATACAACGGCGACCGATGGGCCTCTGTGGCCTCGCGATCTGTCGGTGTTCCGTTGCCGCCGCAGGCACGTTGATACGTTTATTTAAACGGAAAAGTTCGCCTATTGAGCATCTGTTTTTAGTTTAGTTCAGGCTGCTTTCTATTCATGACAAGCGATACTCGTATGAGAATAAAGACCATGGCCTCCGGCAGTGATCTCTAGGGCCATGAGCTCCATGAGCAGACGACCGCGCCTCATTTGACCTCCACTAGATGGAGGCAGGAGCGGCGAGCGTACTGCTGGCCGCGCTCGCTTGCGCAAATCCTCTTTTAGTTTCGAAAATAAGGAACCCCGCCGGCACGTCACTTTCGAGCGACGTTACTTTCGTTTCGCGGTGTTGCGTGTAAAGTGTGTCCCTTAAAGTATTCCTCAACTTGCTGGAAGTGTATGGCCGTAAAGACCACGGTGGAAGAACCACATTTAGGTGATGACTCTCTGTCTCACGCGGCGACCACATTATGTTCGGCGCGCGAGCGCGCTTCACGAGCACGGGGATAGATGGCGCCAAAGTTTAGAGGGGCTTCTATAAAGGGCTTGTGAAGGAAATTATGCATTCTTTACTCATTCTTTGTGTCTTTTTGGTGAAATAATGAATTTATGTCGGCGCACTGGCACTGATTGCCTTTTCCCCCGTGCGGTTCCTGTTTTCTTAAACGAGAATATTCGTATGATGACTTAAAGTGACAAAAATACTCGTAAAAATATGCAACTTCCCGGCGTAATCTACTGGGCCGTCAATAATTTAGAGTAATTTAGAGCAAACAGCAGGGTCGTGCTCGCATGTTTGGTAACAGTTCCGTAAATTGTTTACACACATTGCGTGGCTTTATAGGAAGTCGGGTGATTTTTTCCACCCTGCTACTGCCTTCTTATTGAAAAAAATAAATTCTAACAATGTTACATACTGGAGCCAAAATAATTCTTTACACGCGCATAAAGGTTATAGCAATACAAATGGTTTATACATGCAATGTTAACTTGTACTGTGGAGCATACAAACCTTGTAAGCAGAAAAACATTATATTTATGATGACATAGTGACTGAAATGATGACACAGTATGATGACATACTGACTGACATGATGGCAAAGTGACTGAAAGTCAAACAATAGTAGCGGTTATAGGACATAAATCACTTTTCATCTGTAAAAAAAGAAATACCTGACAAATAGTTTTGCTTCAAAATGTACACAAAAGCTGAATTCACTGCATGCTACCAAAGAACGCCATCTCCTACATCCTGTGTTTCTCGCCCATGCTCTTAAACTAAGACGAGCGCTGCTTTGCTGATTTCTTCTTTTCTTGAGCTTGTTTGTTCATACTCATGGTTATATGCTTATAGTGTTGTCACATTCGCATGCTGAAGCAGTAGTGGAGCAACTGGGCAATCGTTTCTTCTTTGTGTTCGGCGCATGGAAACGTTATTGTTCACGTGTCAAGAACACTGTCGAATGTGTCTCAGTAGACAGTCTGGTGGCTTTTATTTTCCAGGAAGAACTGTTCCGCTTTCTTCAATAGCTGGAAAACGTTCTTGTTGGGGTGTATAGGGCCTCCTGTGTTCTTCACGTTTGTCAGTGCTGCTTCAGCAGAAGTGTTATTGTCGATGCTGAATGCGGATCGGCATGCAGGGCAGCGTGTAGCTTTTTTTCATTTTCACACTCAAAAACCCAGTTACATAATATAGTATGCAGTCCACAGCCTTGGTTTCTCCAGCCTTTTCTGTCCAGAGATCTTCGCATTCCCAGTCTTCGACAGAAATTAGACTGTGAAGCTTGGTCTTCACTTGGTCACCGAGATGGGGAGACTAGGTAGTAACTTGCGATCGGCCCTCGGGATCGCACGACGCCACTGCTCCAGGCGAGCGTCATTCGATGGAGCTTTCAACAAAGACACTCTCTCTGCACAGCTCCGGTACCCCTAATTGCAGTTGGGAACGAAGCACGTCTTTCCCATCCTTATAGCATAACTTCTTCTTCGGGTGAAGGCTCTCCTTCGTGCACGTTGATCGCACCTTTGATCGACACAGCACCAAAGCAAAACATTAGGCCAGCCACTGGCCGCACACCACCACCACACCGCGAAAAAGGCAAGCAAGCTACGCCCCCGAAACCGTGGTCGCCGAGGAGAGACCTCATACACACGGTGCTCACACCTCAGCGCCCTCCGCGGCGGCGCGGACCTAACTGTACTTCGTTTCACCTTATGTTGTACCGCAGCGAAGGCTAGAAGCGCGAGCTCATAGCGTTGGCAGCCGCTCTTAAGTCACGAGAGCTTGTGCCGCCGAGATGTGCCCCAGAGCAAGGAGCTCGCACTTGTAGCCTTTCCTGCGGTACATCATAAGGTGAAACAGAGTATTCCTGGATTGATACTAGCTCCGAACACGATCTGGTCTCTCGCTCCCCTTGGGAAGAGCGGCCAGAGTCACCACCTAAATGTATTTCTTCCACCGTGGTAAAGACGTAGGACAATTGGTGACTTCGTCAAAATGCTCACGTCAAAAGAGATTAAAGGCGTACGACGCGGGCGACGTAACCAAAACGGCCCATATGCGTGTGATACACCCGGCCCGGGAGGCGAGAAAGGCGGGTGCGAGAGTACATGGTTGCCGGCCACGCGCCTCGCTGCCCGCGGCCGGCAATGTTCAAAGGTCGCGGACACGCCCTTTCTCAGAACAAAGTCCTAAGGTGCACGCGCGCGAACGGATCAGCGGAGTGGTTCCGGATCCAAAACTAGTCCCAAGCTGCCGCTGCCTCGGACGATCTACGTTTCGACAGCTCTTTGCGCGTGCACGTGATGATTTACAATCTGACGCCGTTAGAATTAGAAATCCTTCGGCGGACAAGGCTGTTTCTACTGCGAGGTAGGCGAACGCTACGCGAGCCAGCGAGAAACGACTTGGCAACTGCGTCGTTTCGCGCAGTGTATTTTCATATCCTTGTCGGTTCCAATCATGCGATTGGTGTGTGTGGTTCGTCCGTGTCGTGTGGTCATGCTTCGAAACAGTGATTTCGAGCAGTAGTTAGCAGTTCGAAAACAAGAAAATGATGGGGATTACGAGTGCGCACCAGCGTTTAGTTTCTCCAAAATGTCACGCAAATGTTGACGTAAAAACGAAACAAAATATTGACCGCATCTCCACGTGGTGAATGATGTGGATTGGGGCGAAGCTCTGGTGGTGCTTGTCTGCGTAGACGCTGAGCCGCAGCATGCGGAGCCTTTCGTTCGTTTTCATCCATGTCAGAAAGAGAATGTGTGGTATGCAACGTGGTTATATACGCATTTGAGCATTTGACTGCAGCGCCCTCTCGTCTATAAACGTTCAGCCAATGCACGCAAAGTTTAACGCGATAATATACGCATTTGACCGCAGCGCCCTCTCCTGTATAGACGTTGAGCGGCTACATGCAACGTTTCATCCATGACATCCCCAGCTCTTGGGTTACTACCAAATCTCAGAGCCCCCTACTCGTCCCGCAGTCGTGGCCGAGTGGTTAAGGCGATGGACTACTATATAGAAATCTATTGGGGTCTCCCCGCACAGGTTCAAATCCTGTCGACTGCGCAAACTGATTTTTTTGTCTTTTTTTTTTGTCTTTTTTTCTTCTTTTTTGTCCTACACGAGCACGTGAGCACGTGAGCTCACAAGCAGGAGCACGAGCACCGGACGCCGGAGGTACGGACACCTACAGACATGGCTGGCCCCTAAGGAGCTTCGCCCCTTAAATCACAATATCGCGTCTGTCGAAGCTAGCCGCTTGGCAGGTTCGCCGGAGTCGTGTCAAATCGACTCCGATGAATCCACCGGGATACTCTAATGGAAGCGATGAACTCGATATTCCACAGTGACCTCTTTCTTACCGCTACTATCATTTACAAACTGAGACACCCCAGTTGAAAAATTCTGGCCGGCTCATACCCTTGACAGACGACGCACCTAAGCTCCTTTTCATTAACTATCCCTTCCGCTAAAGAATATTCTGCTAAAGGAGCTTCTGTCACACGTCCTGCAGAATGCTCTTTACCACCACCGACAATGATTCCTTTGGGACTGGCCACACGAAAGACCGAAACTAAAAATATTATTTTAAAATTTTATAATAGTTAAGAAAACATTAGAAGTTAATGCTTCTTTTACGATAAATTTTTGAAAAGCAAATAATTCAAATGATAGTGAAAGATTCGCAAAAGCTTTCGTGTCATAGCCAGACACCGGCAACTACGACAGTATACTAAATTTACAGTGCAGTGGATTATTGTCTGCTAGTGACACCTATAAATCGTTGAAGACTAGTATCTTTCCATACACTATAAGGAATAGGGGTGTATAGGGGTACACCCCTTGCACCATTTGTAACACCCCAAAGCAACAATTCGACGTTCAGTCCACAGACGTCGAACCGACGATACCAACTTTCAAGAGCGGCTTGGTAGTCGACCGATACAACTTATTAAAATAACTGATATACGGATTAAAGGCTACAATAAGACAATCAAGTTTTTTTGTCCCTGCTGCAAAACCTCAGTGTTCGTTTTTTTTTTTTAGTCTTTGATACGCACATTAGCTATTTAGTACGTTACATCCAACAGCTATCAAGCCGCTCGTAAACGTTGGCATCGCCAGTTCGACGTCAGTGGACTGAACGTTTAAATGTACGTATATACCCCCTATTTCTAAGAGTGCAGTTAAAATCTGAAAATTCTTTATATTCCAGGTTAATGCTTTATACTAGAGTCACTAAATAAGCTACGCTTTCAGAGTACCGCATTCCTTTTCTTTGGCATTTTGCCGACAATACAGTTGCTCTATCCAACAATATTCTGGTTCGGTGCGGCATCATTGGACCGCAGCAGTCACGTGAGTCGCTATCATCATCATTGCGTTTTTTCAACGCCACCATCTTGGGTCCAGTGGTCCACTGCCTGCTGCTGTTTTACTGTTTACTGCGCGCGCAAGCTGAAGTCCGTCGCTCAGCACGCACTTTTTCCTTCTTACGTCGAGATACGAACAACGCGACTTTGATTCGCTGCCACAGTTACGGCTACGGCAGCTGGCGCAGGCGACGGCTAGAGCTCGGCTTGGCTCAGCTACAGTCGCTCCTCCATCTTCGCGCGGACCCAAGATGTCGGCGCCAGACGCGCTTCAGACGCTTAGTTTGGGAGTTTCGGTACTCTGAAAGCGTAGCTTTATTTAGTGACTCTACTTTATACTAGATACCCGAACGAGGAGTGAGCGCGATGGTGAGTTGTTGAATAGCTCGATACGCGTGAGGAGGAAGAAAATACAGTTCGTCTCTGACACAGTTCAGATTCTAATTATCGAAGAATACTTTTCCAGAGTAGAGCACCGTCATCCAACGCCTGAAAGACCAACACTAAGGTCAGTCCTTCAAAGTTCTAACTCCAGGGAGACGAAACATTACGTTAGACGACGACAAGGAAGAGAAGGAGAACGTTCTCCTTCTCTTCGTTGTCGTCGTCTGTCAATACCTGAGTCTCGGGTTTTTCACAAAAATGTTTGATATGCACCAGCTCACTTGTGCCCTTACGTTCTGTTCATTGATACGTTAGCTCGCCTCCAATGTTGTTAGCGCCTAGTGTCGAGATTACTTCCTTTGTTTAAAAACAAGCTAGCGAGCTCATTTCTCGAAAAGGACGCTTTAGGGTAGGGATGTATAAATCTGCCTTTGCACGTATTTCGTTCGTATTGACGAAGCTTTCCGAGCATTGGTAGTATGGGGCATAAAAAGCAATGAAAACCGACACGACGGCGCGATGCCAATCCGTTTTGACCGGCATGTTGGACTGTCCTTTATTTGTATAGTTCACAGACCACCCTCTGACGGCGCTCGGGAAAAAGGTCCATTGTCTAACGTTAATGACTGCATATCAAAAACTTCCGCACACCAGGGCAAAAACAAACAAACAAACAAACGAACAAACAAACCAATCCAAGCAAAGTTACTCTCGAAAAAACAAAAACGATTAGGGAAGAAACACAGAGCTAACAGTACGTGCCGGTCCAACTTTCCCCGTGCGCAAACACACATCCATATCGATCGCGGGTTACTTTCTGTTCTATGGGACTGCCCAATTTCGGCAGCAAAGCAAACTGATCTCGTCTCACTCGCCATTTTGGTCTGGGCGTGTTTGGTCGGAGGCAGACCGTCGAGTCATCAGCGCTTCGCGTGATCGAGAAACCCGGGCGCGGTGTTCCCAGCTCCTCCGTCGGTCCCATTCGACGTCGGTGCCGCTCTACGGCGGCAGCTTCCCGCTCGCCGGATGACCCGCAAACGAGCGCCTGGCGGGACAGGGGTCCATCAGGGACACCGCCGCCCCTCGCCGTCCCGGAAGAGAACCGCGCCGCCTCCCATGTGTCCGCCTTTGTTCCGGCTTGCCAGACGGCCCAACTCGGACGAGGTCTGTGTGCACTCGTCGAGCGTGTTCTCCACGCAGTTACTCTGGCACGAACTCCGGAGAAGAGTGATGTTCAGCTAAACGTTGCACGATGAACGTCGTTCGTTCGCATATTTAGCGACCGACCCCTTCAGCCGATTTCGTAGACGTTTCGGAACCAGCTACAGCTCAAGAACACGGTCACGCTTTTTCATTAGCTTTCTTCAGCCTTCTTATCGGGCCGCTATCTGACCATAATGTTCACACCACTTCGGACTTTCATTTCATGTTGTGCCCAAAAGGAAAATCAATAAACCTTACTGGCTGCGATAATCACAATCTCGTGACCTTCAACGCCCCGCGTTCCTTGAGCACTAAATGCTTCCCGCGTCTTCCAGCCGAATTTTCGGAATGACGGCGTCAGCTCTGAAGGCTTGAAGGCCGACGTACAACCTCGGCTTTCTGCAGGGAAGATAATCCTCGAAGCGCTCCTCTCTCTTGAGCTGCGAAGGGGGCCGAGTTGGGCACGGTAAAAAGTGGAGAGGATAGAAGAAAGGAAGAGGAGGGCAAAGTCGAGAGCGCCGAGTGTACGTCAGCCCTTAAACGCCCTATCGAATAGTTGAAGGAAAGACGTTGTTCGCGCCTTTTATGAACTCTACCAGCCTGTCTATTCTCCCGCATAGAAGGCGAACAGCGAATCGCAGCAATCTGCGGACTGGGACTTAGCGAATGATGAGACTGATTTTTTTTCGCGCAAACGGACCCTACGAACAATTCGTAAGGGCACAAATGAGTTGGTCTAAATGTTAAGCGCGATGAACAGAGCCCCGAGTGAGTGGACATACCTGCGGGACAACACGCAGTGTCTATAGTCCTGCGCTGTTCACGTTCACCGTCTCCGGTTTCTTTTTATTACACCATAGAGACTGGTACACGGAGCCTAATGCCCAAGTCGCACAGCTTATACACTATAGAACAGACACTGTGTTCGGTGCAGACATGTTGAGAGGATTATTTGCGGACAGGCCTCGAACTTGTTTCAAGCATCGGATGCTTGCTTCATACGCGTGTGCATGTCTGCGGAAAGTTTTAAGGACCAGTGCGCCAAGGCCGTCATACGAGGAAGGAGAAGGCCCAAGACAGTGTCTTCGTACGACGTATTGATCCGCAGTCCCTCTGCTCCTGCATCATATACCAAAGACAAGGTGCATCCATGTTGAGAGAGTTGTCTGCGGACAGGCCTCAAACAGGTTCGAACATGTCTGCTGGCAATGTTAGTATGAGCGACATGATAGGACTGTCATAGCCTAAGACAGTGCCTACAGACCATACTTTGAGCGTTACTAGAATAAAGTAACAAAATACCGTTAGTCGTTACTCACTTAAGATATAACAGAGTTCGTTACTCGATGCTGCGGTTTAAAAGGAACCCGTTACGTCAGCTTGAAAGTAACGCGTTATTTTCTCGTTACTCCGAACGTGCCGTTTTTATGAAACAGTAGCCGCTTCTAATATTCGTCGTCATTAATAATATCTGACTTTTTAACGCGTTCGTTCGGAGATAATGGTGGCTATACTTAAATACCGTGTGCACACCTTTTTCTAGACTACCTAGCGTTTTCGCGTTTCGCAAATTACGGGTGCACCGGTGGGGCTCCCTCCAGAACTAACTCAAACACCATTGTTATTTCGACAAAAAGTACGGCAGGACCATTACGTGTTCCTCCTATTAAAAGTAAATAGGTCATTACTCTGTTGCCGAAACAAGCAACTGCGAACAGGGAACGCGTTGCCCACAAGTCTGCTGCAGACTGCCTTTTGTGGGATAGTAGTTTCAGCGCGGCTTAAAGGCCGCGTGGGAATCGCGGGCTCTCCTTCTGAAAGGTTTGCACTGCCGAAGATGCACGAGCCGCGACCCGCTATTCACGTAGAGCCGAAACCGCGAGAAGCACGCGGTTGGTCACGTGACCCAAACGTCGGCCGGCGTCAGGTGCCTGGGCTTCCCGCGGCCTTTGTCTGGTTGCGAGCGAGGTTTTCAGCGAGGCCCGGCGTCGGCGATGCCGTTCATCATCTGACGGGGGGTGCTGGCCGGGAGCCGCGACGGGCTCCGTTATCTGGGGCCCGCGTTGTTTGCTCGCGGTTCGGGCACCGGTCGCTGTCCCCGCGGAAAGAGCCGCGAGTCCTCCTCTCCTTCCTCCCGCGGCGGACGCGCTAATCTCGGCCGCGACTCGGGACAGCACCGGCGCACAATCGAAGTCGCATCGAACGGGCGTCTTTCTGCCTTGCGCTTCGTGTCGATCCAAAGGACGGTTCGTTTCCCCGCTATTATCTCGTTTGCCTCGTTTTATTTGCAGTCGCGGTCGCACGACCCCGACCGGTCCCGTAGCCTCAGTTAATTGGACGTTTAAATAATTCGCCGGAACCTGCATTCTCTTCAAGCCACATCGTTCACACGTCACACCAAAGACACGCTGTTTGCTGCAGACACGAAGACATCTGCGAACATGCTTCACATGCCTGAAGCATGTTCGAAGCAGGTTTGCTTCTTATTGCCACGCGTGCCGCCGAGCAAGCGCGTACGTTGCCGGCTCTGTCATTTCTTGAGGGCGTAAAGATGGCGTATACAAATTGCACGGCTAGTTTGATTGTAAATAAGGGAGTAACCGAAGGTATCAAAGTTATGACTTCTGTAAGGCAAAGTTGCCCGCTTTCGCCATTACTGTATGCGCTTTACTTATAGAGCCCTTTTTGTTTAAAGTTTTTTCATAATAGTAATATTCGTGGTTATAAATTGCAGTCAAGTGAAGTAAAGGTGCTTTCTACGCAGATGATCGCTGTTATTTGTGTCGATCGAGACAGCGTACGTGAAGCTATAATTGTGGTTTCTTCCTTTTGGGCGCAAACTGGTAGCGTGGTGAACTTTGATAAATGCGTTGGTTTCTGGCACGGTGACTGGTCAAGTAAGTTAGAAGTGTTCGTGAATGTTAGGTGCGGTGGAAGAATTTACCCACGAAGTATCTCGGAGTGGCCTTTAGAACATTATCAGGACACCACAAATTATTGGAATGGAGAGACCGAAAATGTTAGATTAAAGGTGGAAGGGTGGAAAGGTAGGGATTTATCCATGTTCGCACGTTCGACCGTGTGCAATCTTTTTCTAAATATCAAAAGTCTGGTATATATTGCAAGTGTTGTGTAATGTCACGTATCAATGTGCAAAAGCTGCATAGGGTGTTTGCCGTTTTTATTTGGTCTTCGACATGGGAGCGTTCCGCTCGAACGAATTTATTTAGGTCGATGCGAAGTGATGGTTTGGGATTGACCCATTTGTTCATACGTCAGATTGTTTCACGTTTCATGTATTTACGCGATCAGAGGGATGCCTTTTTGCGCACAGTTCTTCAGCTTCGTCTGCTAAACGTTTTGTCAGAGTTTATTGTTTCGTCATCCACTGGGACAGGTGCTGCAGTGCGAGGGTATTTGAGAGAAGTGTTACTTTCTTTCAAATCTTGAAGGTCCGTTTTTCCTTAGACTAATCTTAGTACCGTGTCACGGAAAAAATTGTATGGAGATTTCGTTGATGTTCTGCTGCCTGTAGCCGCTTTATCGTTCCCTATACTGCGAAGGCCCTGGCCTACGATGTTCAAAAAGAGTGAAGAAGATGCCGGTAAAGCCTAATGCTAACTCCCTTTTTTTTAAACTTCATTGTGGCGTCCTACCCGTAAAGCCATATGGTTAGAGGAAAAGGGCATTTTTGTGCCATGGTCAACGCGTTGTCTTTTATGCAAGCAGCCAGAAACTGTAGAACACGTGTTTATTTACTGCTGGGACGCTGTGTTTCTGTGGGATATACTCCAGCGCACACTCAAAAAAGGATTTCCCGATAACCGCCAGAGGTATACGGTTTTTATCAATAGAGAATGTAAATGGTGTACCTTATGATATGATACTACTACTCAGGCCTTCACAGTCTATGGAAAACAAGAGTAGGCGTCAATCACCGCTGATAAAACAGTCTCGCTCGGCGCGTGAATATTTGATTGAAAGTGTTTGCCGGCATGCGTGAAGTGTTCCGGCACAGCCCGAACAGCCGAATTGGTTGCCCATTCTTGATGGTTTGGTGTGTCTAACAAGAATTTTAATGTACGTCACGGCAGCCAAGTTAACGGCTGACGTGCTTTTAACCCGTCCTTTTGATATATCTCCTATTGCTACAAATCGTAAAAACAGGCAATAAAGGAAAAAGAAAGCGCGTACGTGGCCGAATGGTTACTACGCGCGGCTGTCGCGCGGAGGGTACCAGGTTCGATTCCAGGGGGCGGGTTGCTGTTTTATTTATTCTTTCAACTTGGCGTTCTCGTAAGTTCGAGAACATTGTCGTCTGATCGAGTTACGAATGTTTTACACACCGAAAGTCCTATGCCGAATATTCCAGAAACCCACGCGGGTACATAAGGTGCTCCGCGTTTCAAGCCGCAGTCAGTCTCGCCCCAGCGTTCGATCCTGCTGTTACGCCGACTCTGGACGCTCGCGACGCTCTGTTGTCTTCTATTTACTTTTTTGTTTTGGGGCACAAGTTTCGCCCCATTGAACGTTTTATTTCTTCCTGCTTATTTATTGTTTCTTTGGTCACCACCCAGTGGCCAAATGCTTGGAACATGTCTGCAAACAGTGACCAATATGTGACCGTCACCCAAGGAAGAAAAAGTGTCTGCAGAGCGTGACTGCGGCTCTAATGCTCGTGGAATGCCCCGCAATGCGCAGCCAATCACTGCTCTTCCTCTCATACCACCGAGAAGGGAGGCCGGTATCGCCACCCAATAGTCACGCAACCTTATTGGAGCCCGGTATACGATCGGCCCCTCTAATTGCTCGAACGATTGGGAGAAAAATTATGCGAGCTTCGTCGTGCTGACAAAGAACAAGGAGCAAAGAATGTGTCCCGCCCAAACTACGCGCACTTATTATGTTTTATTTTTAAATACGTTTTTATTAATTTTATTTATATAGTCTTTAGTTAGCGGTTTTTGCTGTGGAAACTGTATTGGTATTAGGTGACAATGACGTGAATTTCCCCGTTAAATGTAGCGTGGAAACTAGCCTAAAGGTGAGTTTACTGCTAAATTTGCTGCCAAATTTAGCGGTAAAACTGAATGGGTGCATAGGTCCCGTGTCGTCACGTGTAAGGTTCCTCGATGACGCTTGTCCGTGACGCTCATTCGTGACGATTTTGTCGTAGAAAACGACCCACAAAACACATTCCGTGTTCAAAGAATTTGTGCTCCGAGTACTGCGCTCTGTCTGCTCCGTTCCATGGGCACCGCCATGTTTGCTTATGTTAACGCCATGACACAGTAAACGGGGCAACGCTTTTGCGAGGCTCCGTTTTTTTAGTAACCTTCGCACAGATCGTAGTGCAAGAACGTCAGAAACGCACAGTCACGAAGCTTCGAGAATGAAATCTCGTTTTATGCGTAGCCCTCTCTTCGCAAGAGCCTGCGTTTGAGATGATTACTTCCCGTTCTTATCGCTGGGTCTACGATTTCGGACACTAGACTCGGAAATCTTTTGGGGTACTGTCTAATCGAGTGTCTCGCCTATACCAACCGGCAGCATAGAAATCGCAGGGCGTGACTTGGTCTGCTTGGCGCATCTTGTTTCGACGATCCGCTCTTGCGCGATCTTAGTGGCCTGAATCTCAGAGGCTGCGAGGCGACAGTCAAATGCATCACGACGCCCTTCGTTTTTTCCTTTTGTTCTCAGTTACTCCAGAATCCACAAGAGTGGCCCAATTCGCTGACCGCAAAATAAAAGCCTTTCAGAGGAATTTTATCCAAAACCTCCGAACACTGAACCCGGTCGAGCGTAGTTTCTGGCGACTCACCGAAACCATTTTTGTTTTTGTTTTGTTTTCCTCGCCGACGTCGAGTGCATATAAACCGAAGGTTCTCTTCAACTCTTTGTTTTATATCTGATGGCTCGCATCGTGCGCCCATTTACACGACCCAGACGAAATCATATGCATAAACGCGTACAAATGTTATATCGGTTATAATTCGGTGACGTCATAAAGTCGGCTCTTTTGGGCCCTTTTCTCGGTGACTGTGCGCGGGACGTTTATTTTTTTTTTCTTAAATTTTGCTTTTGCCGCTTTGTGTTTCATTTGTGGCGCGTTGCGTCGTCCTCGACGACTCGAATGGACGGTGGCCCCATGCTCCCGCCGATCGAACGTCTGCCCAGAGCGTTCATTGAATCGGGCAATTCGCCCAAGTACTTCGAGCAGCGCCGACTGAACCTAGAGCCACGTCATGAACGGGACCTTTAAGAGAAAAAGCACACACTGGTTCTTATATCGTTCCCATTTTTTATTAAATTAATTCGAGACATTCGTTCAACAACGCTGCGGGTATCGGTTTACATAAAGAAATGAAAGCCAGCTCATGGCTCCCTCGTAACGCGGATGGGCCCTTTTTTACGAAAGTCAGCGCCTCTGGTGTCGGTTTCGTGAACTTCGACGTAATCCCGCCGTTACTGCGTCGTCACAGCATCGAGGGCGATCGCGGGGGTGAACCATACCGCTGCGTTCGGCAGTGGTAGAAGCGTCGGACATGCCAACCGCACTGCAGCGTCCCTCAATGCACCCAAAAAGGCCAAAAATATAAAAAATCAGGCAGAAACCATCGCTTTGGGGGCGATTATCTACGTTAATGCGAATAGCATCAAACGGTGCGGAGTTATGCGCGTTCGTCAGGTGGCCGGCACACTCTAGATACGCCAGCCCACTCTTGAGGCGATTCTAAATTTGCTGACACTTTCACAGCCCTGCGCACGATCTCCGCAGCCCAGCACGTGCGTTTGTGTCACTTAGGAAGGCGAGCAAAGCACGCGCCATACGCACAAACACTCAAAATGGTACCGACCAGACTTTCTGGCGTCTCAGCTAGTCTCAACCAACGGTACTCTAAACGGTTGTTTATATCTTTACCATAGGACGCGCTTACAGCGCTGTCACAGCTGCCGGTGCGCGCGCGTTCCATGCACGAGGGCTCATTCCGCCCGTGAGGCTGAGCACGGCCGCTACATCACCCTCTCCCGAGCGCGGGAGAGGGTGAGCTAGCGGCCGTGCTCAGCCTCACGAGAGCGGAATGAGCCCTCGTGCATGGAACGCGCGCGCACCGGTAGCTGTGACAGCGCTGTAAAGCGCGTCCTATGGTAAAGATATAAACAACCGTTTAGAGTGCGTTGAATGACTGCCTTCATAGCTCTGTGGTTAGCGCGTCTGCCTGCTGATCAAAGGGTCAACGGTTCGAATCCCAGCCGGCGCCGGTCTTTTTTATTTATTTATCGACCCGCGGCGTAAGAGGCTAGATAGCCGATAGATAGATAGATAGATAGATACATAGACGAAAAGTGCGTGAAGTATCCAAAGAATGCTATTCGCATTAAAACAACACAAGGTGAGTACTCTTTTTTTTTCGTCAGGTTAAAAGCACCGGTATTGGAAGAAATCGGGTCATGCAGATCCGCGCGGAGTGAGCGGCGATCACGTACAGCATCCGTCCGCTGCTGCCTCAACGCTTTTGAAGCCGAGCGCGTGTTCATCGCTTCGGGTGTAAAGTTAGCACCGTTAAAAATAATCTATAGAGGAGCAACTCTGTCCACGCGACATCGTTTCTTGAAATGGGTCGTTGAACGCACGAAGTAATCGTGCGAGTGGATCCCGTGGCTGCGAGCGATTCCCAGCCAGTATTCGGAGTTGGGGTTCTGACAACACTGCGTTGTGGTGTCCGATCACAAGCTGTGTAAGAAGTTTCCTAGTAGGTATGGGCATCGTAGCTCGGGATAATACCTCGTCTGCACAAACAATCACGCAAAAAAAAAAAAAAAAAAACACGAGCGCAAGGAGTGTTCGCACGTCACGACGTTGCCCACGGGAATTCGGATAGAAAATTATTTTACGTTCACGACATCGGCATTACGCATGCGTTCTGCGCTGGCACGGAGAGGTGCACTTCGTCTCTTTGACGCCGGCCATCGGGAGTTCGCGCCGCAACTTTGCATGGGCGTGCTGCAAGCGCGCCGGGGCGGTGTCGGGCCTCCAAGAACGATTTGCTTGCTCGTCCCCGCAACGTTCTGCTAGAGCCGCTCTTCAAGTGCTTTGACCGCATTACCTCGCAACTTTATTCGTTGAGCGCAGATTAACTCACCCGATCACAACCGCAAAGGCACAGCACGCCACAGAGTACATCACACAGCATGTTGCCCGCTACAACATGTGTGCCATGGGGTCAGATCGAATGAGACGATGTGTTGTTGAGAATAACGCTGGAGAGTAAAAAAACAGGCACTGCACATGGGATGCGCAGGAGAGAGTTGAGCTTTTATTAAGGTCGTTTCAAGGGCTTGTAACAAAACAAATAGGGACAGAGAGACACACCTGAATCTTAGCAGAAGCTGTTTAAAAACAACCAGTAGCCCAACCCAGGAAACAAAGTTTCCTATTGCAAACTTCCGTCTGCCATCGTTTAGAGTTATACAACCTACATTTTTTCTAACCGCAATATTTCTTCTCCCAGGTTTTCCTAGTTTTGGCTTTCCTTCTGGCTCCCAGAAGCGAAAGCTTGCTTTGGATGAGGCACTCCGGGGGTGGATCTGAAATAAATTTGCGTTCTGTTTGCTCATGTTTGCTGCATAGGTTGCCCACAGTGAACAAACATACTATGTGTTCACCCACATTGTTCTTTTTTAATAAGTAAGAGGCATAATCTTAGCAGTGCTCACTATGTGTGAGAAAAGACGCGTCATATATGCGATTATTCGTTTACTAAACGCCGGAAGCTTTTACTACGCCGAAAGTTAGGACTGGTTTGTCCTAACTTTTGAGCTAGCATGCTCGTGCTGATAGTGGACATAGTGCACGCTCGCGGGCACCACACACGTCAAACCGTCAACGTGAAACTTGCCAGCACAGAAAGCAATACAATCAAAACAAACGCCTTTGCTAAAAAAAAAAAAAAACTATGAAGCACGGCGTACAGAGGCGAAGTTCACCGGCACGACGCAAGAGCGATTCTGTTTACCTCTCACCCCCCGCCTCGTACTCTTTAGTCCGTACGCCACTGAGCTTCGCAACATTATCTCAAGCTGTGAGAAGTCAACGAGCCGGAAAATATTACATTTCGTTTCATCATGCAAAAGAGGCCGAAGATGCGCGAGTATCTTAGGCCTCTTTTGGCGTTTCCTTGTGCACGGCGCTGCGGCAGACGGCACAAGTCCGCCTGCACGTAAAAGACACGTTCACGGCGTGATGCGCGCGCTTGTAGCTTTGGGTTGGCTCACGCTTAGGTCTGAACGGGCGACAAGAAAGAACAGTGCTTACCTCAACACTTGAACCGACGCCGGATCAACGTAGGCCTCGGTGATGAACTTGTTGCTTCGGGCAACCTGGCGGCTCGAAGCGAGTGTCGAGGCGCGGTACGCCTCTATCTTACATTTGTTAAAGCTACGCGGAACTGCAGTGAGGTCAGTGCTCCACGGGGAAGGCAAAGTCACTCGTCCCTGAGGACCGTAGCCAAAGGTACCGGGAGTACTGCCACAAGCACCTGCCATCGCTCGCTCCCGAAACGACGACGCAGTAATGGCGGCGGTTTCGGTATCTCATAGTTGCTTGACTGACTTTCGTAAAGGGTCTATTAGAGCGCAGCTCTTGAGGAGGAGGGAAGGCACGGGGGGGGGGTCACGTGGCCTCGGGGGGGGGGGAGGGGGTTACGTGGCTTGGGGGTCACGTGACCTCAAGGAGGGGGGGGAAGGGGCGAGAAGATTTTCTGCTAAATTTAGCGGGGGAAATTTTTCAGCGCGGAAAATTTTCCGCCAGATTTAGCGGGAAAATTTTCCGCTATATTTAGCGGGGAAAATATTCCGCTAGATTTGCGGGGAAAATTCCGCAAATTTAGCGGGGAAAATATTCCTCTAGATTTAGCGGGGAAATTTACCCATCATGCACCGCGCGGTTACGCCGACGGCGACGGCGACGCAGCGACGCCGACGCCGACGCCGACGGCGACGCCGCTCGAGCCGGAAACGAGCGCCTAAGAGCTGCGCTCGAAAGCAAAGAAAACAATCTCGTCTATAATGATACTGAAGGATTATGTTAACCGCTCGCCATCCCCGGATCATTTGACAGCCGTGATCGATATGATGACAAACCCAATTGTAGATATTAGTTTTCAAATAAATTGATGCGTCTTGATTTTGCTCAGGTTGCAGGACAACGGTAGGGCCATACTCACTAACGTCGGGTTCACACCGGCGGTTCAAGCGCGCTCGCAAATCGCTTGCGAACGCAATTGTTTAAAGATCCAACACAATTTCAGGCGCGTTTGATGATGAAAAAGGAGCGGATCCGCTTTGTGTGGTTGCGATTCGGCCGCCAGTGTGACTGCGGCCTTAATTGTAATCCGAAGTGTGGTTCATTGGAACAGAGCGACAAAACGCTGAAACTCGGAGAAAGAATCTCTCATATCTTATCGGACAGACTTTCATAATCGAAAATATCTTGTTTCACAAAGTGATTACTGAAAGTCTCGAGTGATGCTTATTTTTTGCATTGTTCACGACTGCACGCAGGAATCGCCCCAATCTTCAATGGTTAATGGCTGACGCCAAATTACGTGGATAAAAAAAAGAAATCCCTGCATCACGGTATTTCTGTGTTGTATACAGTGTGCCTCACACGACCGTGTTGGACATCGCATTGCGTAGACGCAGCGGACTTGTACCAATACCAAATAGAAAATAAGGCCTGCGCGTGACGTCATCGTTAGTGGATCCCCGGTCCAAGCAGAAAACACACTGATGCTCGGCGAGAGTAACCGCAAAGCGGCAGACGCTTGCGTGTCGGCGTCGCCGCGGGCGCTAGCATCGCGCTCGTTGTGAGGCGCTGCGAGACGCACTGGCGGGGGCGCTGAAGCGAACTAGGCGAAGCTCTATGAATCCACTAGACTCCGTTCACCCTTAAAAAAAAAAAAAGTTTTTAGAAAAGAAGTTAGAGGTTAATTTTAGATTATTTTTATCCCGTGAATCTGATTATCACGCTCGTTATCCCTGAAGATGTAACTAAACGTGAGAAAACACGAAAAACCTCCGACCAGTCATAACGTCATAAAAGAATATTTCGACCGCCAAGCGCGTGATGCCCGTGTGGGCAGCGCTTGCAAGCTTGCCAGGTATATTGCCCCGCACTAATACCAGTCGTGACATTTTTTTTTACCTTCTTGAAAATAGCGAGAGTGCGCGTGCATAGCCACGATAAGCGCTGAAGTTGCTGGAGAGCGGAGATTCCAAAAACTCCTTTTATGGCGCAGTGGTCCGGGAAGGAGGGGCTCCAGCGGTACTTTGAAACAGGTTTCCTGCAGCCTCTGTGGACCAAATTGAAATATAATCTTCATATGCGTGATCCTGGAGGCCAAATGAAGACGATTAAAGTGTTTTACCTCAAATACAGAACCGCTTCCGTTTTACATTAAGCTAAAAGCATTGCCACAAGCAAGAGAGCTCGAGGTCGCTGCTTTGAAGAGTTTTTCCGGAGAACGGGCACTCGCGCTAGAAATGCATGTCTCAAAGCTAGGAGCTCGGGCTGCCTCGCGCTTGTAGCCTTGGCTGCAGTCTCAGCTTGAAGAGACACTGCAATGATTTTCTATTTGTTGTTTCTCAATGGTTAAAAAGGGCAACAGGACAACAGACAGTAAGGAAGGCACAGACTCAGCGCTCTCATAAAGGCGGTAGATTAAACACAACTAAAAAAAAATGTTAGCGCAAAAAGAAAAAAGAATTGTTAGCTCCCCCCCCCCCCCAACAATTCTTTTTTTTTTGGGGGGGGGGCGGCAAAATTTACGTTGTTAGACGAACTTTAGGTAAAGAAGGTGGAGGCTGCAGCCCGTTAAGCCCCGCCCGTGCTTACAAGGTACCATCTCTCATTGGCTGGAGAGATGATTGATGTGTGAAACGTTAGTTCTAAAATTGTATCTCCGCAACGTAATAGTATTTGAATCGGCACTTTTTTATGTTAGAGAAACAAATCTAGATAGAGTCAGTGTTTTTTTTTTCAAAAGTATACCCCAAGATTTCTTTCTCCGGATTTGTGTGAAGAGATGACAAACATGGCTGATGGCGTCTTGCGGAGTACGTGCTCAACGAGTGGCAGTTCGTCGAGCTCGTTTATTTTCACGAGTGCGAGTCGTTGTGCGTTCACCAAAGTGTTCAGAGGAAGATCTTCTCAAACGACGTTTTACGACAAACAAGTACCGCAAGTACACTCCTAGTCTGGGCCGGCTATTGGGCCGCCTATAGCCGCGACAAGTTAGATCCAACTTGTCATGGCTGTATAGCCGTGACAGCATGTGACAAGTTGGATCTCGGTGTCATGGCTATGTAGCCGTGACAAGTTCGATCTCGGTGTCCCGGCTGTATTGCTCTGACATTATGTCACGGCTATACAGTGGTATTCATGTCGTGTTAGCGTTTCTTCTGGCGGTGTGAAATATCGTCGAGTTTGAATTTATGAATTATATAGGTTAAGTTACCTGGTTAATTAGATATGTGGGGTCGACATCTTTGCTTTCTAATCAAAATTTTTGTCAGCGAGAGTACCGCCCGCGTCGCCATTGTGATATTACAGTGGTAATTCTTGAAACATCCTTTCATCTGATTTGTTTGTGAATTTATAAATTCGTTTTTCAAGCCTGCCAAATAAATTAGGCCCAATGAGCTATATGCACAAAAATTCAGAAAACACGGGGGCTATTGGTTTCTAAAACTTTGAGACATGGTTACTGGAAGTTTGAGGTGAGATTAGCCAAGTCCTATAGCTCGACTGGAAACTATAAAAAATATTTGCATATCATGTGTACTTCGTTACTACAGCTTTGAACTCCCGAAATATTGTACTAAAGATTGAAACGCTTAAGGTATACGTCGACGGTTGGGGCAAGCCAGCACACCTGGTAACACCTGGTAACACTAAGATCGTGCCGCGGGCGTCATTCTGCGCATAGAAGCGATCTGAGTCAGACAATATTACTTCCTTTTAAGGTTTTCTTTTTACGCCACTTTTAGAATAATTATGGCGGTGAATTGTTTTTAAATGTAATTCTTGCACTGCTTTAAATTAAATTTAGCCTCCTGTATAGCGAGTTTTCGGTATTTATATTGCGGATTTTTAATTTTCAGACGTCAACACTAGTCGGGCACAGGCAGACATGTCACGCCAATGGTATGGTGGCTATAAGTATGGTGCCTGGAGCGCGTCTCTGACTGGTGTGTGTAGCGTCCTATGCCGCCCATACATCAAAAGTGGTCCCGAAGTGGCAACAAATGACGTCACAGAAGCCGGAGTGTCATGCTGTTCACTGTCGCGATCCTGGCGGTTGGCCGTAGAAATGCTGGCGAAAAGCACGAGCGAACGCGAGTGTCTCTGTCGTCACGGCGTCTGAGGCAACGTTATTAGAACAACTCAGTTCTGGAACTCCGCTCCGGAGGGGGTCCCTTTGCGTGGCGCCTGTTAGAGGGCGCGCGCTCCGCATTAATACTCGCTATCATCATCATTGATGGCGCGGTTCTGGCCTTTCTTACGGATAACAGCAGCAGACAACTTCCAAATTGTTTCTGCTGCTGTTGGTAGTCACATTTTTACTTTTTACTGGCGAAAGGGCAAAAACTAACCCAAAACCATGCTGAACCTCGAGAGGAGTCGGGACTCAAAAGCAGCCGCGGAGAGACGAAAACGCGTGGATTAATGCGCCGGCAGCGCCACCTAGCTGCAAAAAAATCGGACACGGTTTCGGACCCCCACCAATGTACAGCGTCTATGAGAAGTTCCATAACTGAGTTGATCTACGAACGGTGGTCTGAGGCGTCCCAACTTCCAGCTGCTGTAGCTTCCGTGGACTGTCACAGTGGAGAGCGACCTGCAGCAGAACAGGCGTCTGCCATACACACCACAACTGTTAGGACGCCGCCAGGATCGCGACCGGCGACAGCATGACACTTGTATGACGTCATCAGGCGGAAATCGAGGGACCACTTTTTTGGCCGCGGTAAACACACCTAGTCGGAGACGCGTTCCAGGCACCATACTATAAGGTACCAGTTATCCGCGTTGGAACAATGTTACCTAGAAGGCAAGCCCCCCCCCCCCCCCCAAATATTATCACTAGTGTATCTAGGCAGCGCCGAATAACTTGCGTCGGCATCGCCGCCAGCGCGTTTCTCAGCGTCTCACAAAACAAGTGCGACGCTATAGTAGGCGGCGACGCCAAGATGGACGCGCCTGCCGATTCGCCGCGTCTCTAGTCGTGCTTCAGCGTAGCTGGGAGCTAATCGGGGAGCAAGGCGGGTTTGAAGCGGTGTGCACGGCGTCGCTCGATCATCGGCCACGTGGCCGGGCTGTCGGCGGCAGCGCGAGCTCGCGCCGCGGCGGTGTCGGGCAAGCGTGCCTTGTCTCACTTCCGCCTCCGGCTCGGAAGCGGAAGCGGGGCCTGACATCGGAAACGGGTTCTTATCGGCTCCCTTAGCAGCCCCGTATCCCCTTTGGGGAGGCGACACTGCGTCCCTTGTCGCCATTAATTGCGCTCGGTCGCCGCTGGAGCCACTGCCCTCCACAGCTTTGTTTCCTTCCTTTGTTCCCGCGTTTCCTCTCATTCAAAACTACAGTCGGTGTTCTTTGCTGAGGATTCTCTCAAACTGGAGCTGAGCGAACCCACCCTGTTTGAATCTGGATTCGCAGGAGTGTTCCAACAGATGTACTACCACTAAAGCCGCAGTAGCACTGCCCATACGTCATACAAAGACACGCCGCAGACATGATTACCGTCTGCGGGCATCCCTCAAGCATGCTCGAAGCAGCTTTATATTACCGCTCGTAGGGCCGAGCAAGCAACGCTCGGTCACGGACTTCTAGAAGGTTCGCGTTTCTTCTCACTCGGAACGTAACTTTTAACATTTCATCCCGCTTTCTTGTTCTCGAAAGTGCCTGTTCATTCTCACCCGGAACGCGGGACACTCGAACCTTCTGGGCCGGATTTTCGAGATAGTGACGCACACTAAATAAGAAGCTGTGCGAAACCTTGTTGAGTCAGTCTTGCCCTCGCCTGTTGTTACGCCGCCATATCGCCGCCCGCTTTCCTGCTGTCTCGACGTTCGTTCTTTATTCTGTCTGGCACAAGTTCGCCGATGAAACCTTTTTTTCAGCTTACGTTTGTCAAGCCCTTATCCATCTATTACAATATATAGCATGTCTGCAGAGAGTTGTTGTCTGACCAATGGTCATACGAGGAAGGCATCGGACAGTGTCTGCGGACTGCTTTTTATGCGACGTATTGTTACCACGGTTTAACCGCATGTGGAGATACGACCGCGGGCGCGCATGTTAGCGTTTTTATATGATAAAAAAAAAGAAAAAGATTAACGTATGGTCTGTCTAGTTTTGAATGTAAAACAGCTTTTTTGTGCTCCTCTGCTGCTGGATGCTTCCATTTGGCTTAGGTCCGACCCTCGGCGGTGTTGAGAGGCGGGCAAGGGAAGGGTGACGAGCGTGTGTGCTCATTCTCGCAGGGCTTGGTGAACTGCGGCTCCCGGTGTCGCTGCAGCAACAACGGCGGCGGCGGTAACGGCGGCCACGGCGGTGGGGCGTCCGTGCCTCGCTGCCCCGACGGCGTGAGCCTGGTGCGGGACGGCTGCAACTGCTGCCGCATGTGCGCCCGCCAGCAGGGTGACACCTGCGACTCCGTTCAGGTGTGCGACGCCAGGAGGCAGCTGCACTGCGTCTATCCGGACAGAAACGCCTCGCAGGGCACCTGCAAGGGTGAGCAGGGGGCTCGCTGGGGATGGCGCACCTCATGGTTTACTGCACACACCAAAGAAAGGGTCCGGGCAATAAGGGCAAAAAGCGAAAGCAGCAAATCTCATACAAGTTCAGAGAACGAGCAAATGTTTCGTGACAGACAAATGAAAAAGAAACTAAGCGCCAAAAACTCGCAAAATTCTGTGCAACTGAACACTCTCACTGCCCAAGGTACAGAGAGAGCATATGCGCTCCAATGGAGGAAAAACACCGATACTGGGCAAAATAGGCCGCGGTCGCACCACGCCATATAAAAGGCGATCTGCAGGCACTGCGCATGAGTTTCTACCTTGCCCTGTCCCAGCCGCAGTCCTTACACATCGTACAACGGACACACTGTCCGCTGCAGGCACGATGCCAGAATTATCTACGGACACGTCTCAAGCGTCTTAAAAGCACGTTGGCTTCGTACATGCTTCGAACATGTCTGCAGACAGATTTAGTATGACCACCATACGAGGAAGACCTCAGGTGGTTACTGCAGACTGACTTCCGTGTATGTAGGGAATATCCTGGCACTCGTGAAGCGAGCTCTGCTCTCCTCACCGCTCCCGACCGAACAACTGCGCTGACAATCGCCTGGTGCTGTCTGCATGCACGTGGCCAGGGGGGACTTCTGGTCCGGCACCCCGTACCCCAGCCGCCCCCCCAAATGATATTTAATTAAGTCACCCCCCCCCCCTAAGAAAAAAAGAATAGGGCAATAAATAGCACGTGAGCTGCACACTCAAACGGGTTAATCTCGATCCTTCGCCACGGTGCCGAAGGAAAGTGTCCGGAAGAGTGCAGCGTGCACTCCATGACGTAGCACATAGGTACAAGTTAAGAGTTACAAGGTCCCGTCTCCTCCAACATGAGCTCTGTATATGCAATACGGTCCCCCATGGGTGTTGTCTGTGAACGGCGCCGCGCAGTTCTCTCTTTGGGACAAGGGTGCGCACGTATGTTTGAAGGTCGCCCTTTCAGCAAATTATCCCTTTTGTGAGTGCAGTGTCAGTTTTGAAAATAGCCTCTTGTTGCACAGCAGCAATCTTGCAAAGTGAGTGGTGCGACAATCTTGGCTAGGGTGACTTCACGTGGCTACGATATGTTCCGCGACCCAAAAGTAAAACGTAGTGACAAGATGGCAATGCACGAAGACAGAACCAGCAACGGCTCGATTGCCAGCAAGCGACGAGGATCAACACTGAAGTTGACAGGCTTCTTCTTTAAAATTCTAAAGGTATGCGTTGAATAATCGAAGATTCGCTTGTATTTGGTTGTTATGATTTGATACACTGTATCATACATTTTATAGAGACACTTCAATGATGAGAACTGGACCCAAATATGTCTGAATACACAGCATATATTTTACATTGGGTCTAGCAGAGAGCCTTTCAGTGCGCGAAATTTGTTAGCACCGCCCCCCCCCCCCCCCAATTTCCCCCCTCCATTAAAAAGAAAAAATAGATCAAATCTTTGCTAAGGGCCTGGCTGTATGTGTTGGTGGGTAAGTGCGAGTGTCTGTGCGTGTGTGTGTGGGGGGGGTAGAGATGGTGGACGCTGCATATTAATTATGAAAAGGCTAGTCTGAGCTAGTGGGGTCATTCTGTTGTTATTATATTGAAGTTTTCGGAAGGCTTCAACTTCAAAGAGACAGCGATTGATTGATTGATTTTTCTTATTATTAATCACTTTATTCTAATGGATTATGTGCGGGTATGCCAACTTTGCAGTTATGGTCGAGGTATCAAGATATGTAGATGGGATCATTAATTAGTCGAGCCTTTAGACTAGTGATGGGACGAATCTTTATCCGAATCGAGATTCGGAGCCGAATCTGAAGATTCGGAAAGATTCGGAAGAGTAGCCGAATCTCAAGCGATTCGGAAAGGTTCGGAAAGATTCGGAGCGTTGCCATGGTTGCTAGATCACGTTGATAAGTGTTTCAACTTTTCGTGATAATAAATTCACTGAATTCTACAAAGTGCACAAAATAATATTGTAAAATAATATCACAGTAATAAATAAAATGTTCCGCTTTTTTATATTATTTTGGATGTTTGTCGAGAACGGTAGCCAGATATCGCCGGAAAATTGCTTTCGGTTCCGGATTACGACCAAAATAGGCATGCATGGTGCACGTGGAAATACAAGCGCATGTTTTCATCGCCGCAACAGATCGATGCCGTACGCAGGGGCGGATTTAGAGAGGGGTCCGGATGTCCTGACCCCCCTCTTGATTTTTGAATGTGTAAAATTTAGGGCGTAAAACGAAGGAGAGGGGAGGGGGTTCCTAAACATATGGTTCGTTGACCAACAGCTGACCCCCCCCCCCCCCCTCAGGAAATTCCTGCATCCGCCCCTGGCCGTACGTTCTGTTCGGTACAGACACATTTCGTGCCCATAATTACGGTCATAATGGCACACACCACACAAGTGAGCGTATATGTTTGATTCGATTATCTTCAACGTGTGTCCACTGAGGTATTGTTATCGGAACACGGGAAACAATCTGAAACTCCTTTCACCGCACTACTACAGTCTCCCGTACTGCATTTGTACCTTTCTGCTTAATGATATTTGATTTAGTTAGTGTTTGTTTCCGAACAACAAAGTTGTGTTGGACACCCCTGTGTTGTGTTTCTTCTTCATCAGATAAAATTCACGTACACAAAATCAGCAGAACCCATCCTTTGGGAATGATTATCTACATTAATGCGAATAGCATCAAACGGTGCGGAGTTATGCGCGTTCGTCAGGTGGCCGGCACACTCTAGATACGCCAGCCCACTCTTGAGGCGATTCTAAATTTGTTGACACTTTCACAGCCCTGCGCACGATCTCCGCAGCCCAGCACGTGCGTTTGTGTCACTTAGGAAGGCGAGCAAAGCACGCGCCATACGCACAAACACTCAAAATGGTACCGACCAGACTTTCTGGCGTCTCAGCTAGTCTCAACCAACGGTACTCTAAACGGTTGTTTATATCTTTACCATAGGACGCGCTTTACAGCGCTGTCACAGCTACCGGTGCGCGCACGTTCCATGCACGAGGGCTCATTCCGCTCTCGTGAGGCTGAGCACGGCCGCTACATCACCCTCTCCCGAGCGCGGGAGAGGGTGAGCTAGCGGCCGTGCTCAGCCTCACGAGAGCGGAATGAGCCCTCGTGCATGGAACGCGCGCGCACCGGTAGCTGTGACAGCGCTGTAAAGCGCGTCCTATGGTAAAGATATAAACAACCGTTTAGAGTGCGTTGAATGACTGCCTTCATAGCTCTGTGGTTAGCGCGTCTGCCTGCTGATCAAAGGGTCAACGGTTCGAATCCCAGCCGGCTTTTTTATTTATTTATCGACCCGCGGCGTAAGAGGTTAGATAGCCAGATAGATAGATACATAGACGAAAAGTGCGTGAAGTAGCCAAAGAATGCTATTCGCATTAAAACTTGCTGCCGAGAACGGAGAAACGACAGTGCGACGTTTTTCTTCGCCACCGGTGCCCGTACGCGGTTGAAGTTGTGACGAGCAACATTTCATTTCGCTCTCGCGCTTTACAGGTATACCTGTAAAGCGCGAGAGGAAATGAAATGTTCCTCGTCACAGCTCTAGAGGAAGAGAGGAATCATTTCCTTGCCTGACTATATTTATTGTGCGTTGCGCCACATTATGTGTAATACATAGCATTTTGCTACATTTTACCGATCACCGCGAAACCACACAAAACCGAGACCGTGCATTGGTTAGGCCTACGTCAACCACACCGATCAGCTCAGCTGGACCTGGGAGCGTGCCAGGGTTTAGAATGACAGTACAGTACATACCATACGTTGAAATAAACAAGACGAAATCCAGTTATATGCAGTAACAGTACCTAAAAGAAACACAACTGCACCGCATTCGCGAGGTTTACGACAAGGTTCACGCGGCCGTCTGCAACGAGCGACGAATCTGACGAATCTCCCAATCTGCCGAATATTCGTCACGGGAAGTTCGGAAATTTCCGAATCTGTCCGAATCCGAATCTCCGGTGATTCGTCCCATCACTACTTTAGACTGTAAATGGCGAATATCAGAGGGTTGGACGTTTCGTGTGTTTGGGGGGGCGGCCGTTCGGAGGTTCCGGGAGAGAGCCGATCTTCTCGTGGGGGCAGTGGTGCAGGGCCAGGCGTGCCAGGTGGAGGGCGGTGGTCAGTACAAGGACGGGGCCACGTTCAAGCTGGACTGCCGCACCCAGTGCTCCTGCCAGAACGGCACGTACGGCTGCGTGTCCCTGTGCCCCCACGAAGGGGTCCGGCCCTCGGCAGAGTGCCGCAACGCCCGCCTCGTCCGCCTCCGCGGCAACTGCTGCCGGGAGTGGCTCTGCGACCACGACCTGCTCAAGCAGCGTAAGTATCACACTTCCCTCTCGTTCCTATACCTGTTCTTGCCGAGAAAGCCTTCAAGCTCGCTGGTGCAATACGAAGGCTGGAGAAGATGCGCGCTCGGCATCGAGGCCGCCACTATGCCAACCAGAGGTGACGTCGATGCAAGCCGCGCAGAATTCACCACCTAGTCGATTAAAAAAATATACGTAAGGGTTGTTTCATTTGGATTCAGGCAACGAGTTGCAGTCGTATTTCTTATTTTGCTTCAAATTTTTCTATTTTGTGGAGCATGTTCCAAGAAGAACAATCCTTTTTATTTTAATGTCCTGACATGTTTAGTTTCTGAGAAAAAAAAAAGAAATCTCAAAGAAGCGGGAAAGAACGACGAGGTTTTGGCGATTGTCGTGTGTGGCGTTTTTGAACCACTCTCTATCTCAAAGTATTCAAAAAAGAGCGTCTATATTTTTTTAGTGTGATATTTATGCAAGTAGCTAAAACTATATTATAACTACTATTTATTATTCGTCGCTCCAATCTTTGTAAAAATCCCCAAACATTCCTCCGCGAACAACTGTAACCTAAATTGGGGATTTTTTTTTTCAGTTGACTATGTTTAGTATTGCTTTCAAAATAATACCACCTGTAGAACCTTTCGTTGCCTTCCAAATTAAACAAAGTTTGTGTTTTTATCATGTACGAGCATTGAGAAATAAATTATGCAACAGAGAAGGTCTTCACTTTTCGTTCAATTTCAGCAAGCTGTATATAAAAGAAAAAACATTTTTAATTTTTTTCTTTTTCTCGCGTCGCGTTTTTTCCGCACCCTTTTTTTACCCAGAATACATTCCGTTAGAGGTATTTGCACTGGTTTTGAGTTTTAAGCCTCTAAATATGCTAAAAAAGAGCAAGTGCCGATAGTGGGTTTTGACGATTGTCGTGTGTGGCGTTTTTCAACCACTCTATATCTCAAAGTATTCAAAAGAGAGCTTTTATATTTTTTTTATTGTAATATATATGCATGTCGGTAAAAGGACATTCCAACTACTATTTATTATTCGTCGATCCAATTTTTGTAAAAATCCCCAAACACGCCTCCGCCAACAACTGTGACCTAAACTGCGGAGCTTTTTCTGAGTCGACTATGTTTAGTATCGCTTTCAAAATAACCACATGTGGAACATTTCATTGCCTTCCAAATTAAACAAAGTTTGTGTTTTTATCATGTACGAATATTGAAAAATAAAGTATGAAACAGAGTAGGTTTTCACTTTTCGTTAAATTTCAGCACGCTGTATAAAAAAAAATACAATTTTCAATTTTTTTTTTTTGCGTCGCGTTGCGTTGTTTTTTTTTTTTACCCTTCTTTTATTCAGAATACATTCCGTTGAAGGTATATGCACTGTTTTTGAGTTTTAAGCCTCTAAATATGCTAAAAAATGATTGTGTTCTGTTATCAACACGAATTTCGCATTAAAATATAAAATTTCGAAATTTTAAAATTTAGGTTTCCAATAGGAAGTGTATTTTACTCTAATGTTTTACAATATTATACTTTGATATTTCTAACGTAGTATAGATTATGCAGCGCATAGGGTTTAGGTTTGAGGCCTCTCCAATGATGGCACCGGCGGAAGTTGTTTGAAAACCCGCTTTCGGCAGTTGCGATTTTATAGTGTTTAGACGTTTGGAATTGCAAACTTGTTATTATACGCCTAACGACATCGATGTCTTTTATATGATTATTTATTAAACGTATTTTAGATTATTATATTAAAGAATAAAATATACAGCTATTTTGCTCTTTTTTAGCATATTTAGAGGCTTACAACTCGAAATTTGTGCATATACCTCTAACGAAATGTATGATGGCTAAAACAAAAATTTAAAAAGAAACGCAAAAAACAAAAAAATGAAATTGTTTTTTTATACAGCGTGTTGAAATAGCACAAAAAAGTGAAAACTTTTTTGTTTCATAATTTATTTCTCAGTACTCGTACGTGACTAAGACACAAACTTTCCATAATGTGGAAGGCAATGGAAGGCTCCACATGTGGTTTTATTTTAAAAACTAAACTAAACATAGTGGATTAAAAAAAAATCCGCAGTTTAGGTCACAGTTGTTTGCGGAGGCATGTTTGGGGATTTTTACAAAAATTGGATCGACGAATAATAAATAGTAGTTGAAATGTCGTTTTACCGACTTGCATATATATAACAATAAAAAAACATAGGAGCTCTTTTTTAATACTTTCAGATTGAGAATGGTTCAAAAACGCCACACACGACAATCGTCAAAACCCACTATCGGCACTTGCTCTTTTTTTAGCATATTTAGAGGCTTAAAACTCAAAATTAGCGCAAATACCTCTACCGGAATGTATTCTGGGTAAAACAAAGGTGCAAAAAGAAGCAACGCAAAAAAAAAATATTTTTTTTTATACAGCGTGCTGAAATTGAACGAAAAGTGAAACCCTTCTCTGTTTCATAATTTATTTCTCAGTAATCGTACATGATAAAAACACAAATTTTGCTTAATTTGGAAGGCAATAAAAGTTTCTACATGTGGGGTTATTTTAAAAGCGATGCTAAACATAGTCGACTCAGAAAAAAATCTGTAATTTAGGTCACAGTTGTTCGCGGAGGCATGTTTGGGGATTTTGACAAGAATTGGAGTGACGAATAATAAATAGTAGTTATAATGTAGATTTACCTACTTTTATATATGTCATAATAAAAAAAATAGACGCTCTCTTTTGAATACTTTGAGATAGAGAGTGATTCAAAAACGCCACACTCGACAATCGTCAAAACCTCGTCGTTCTTTCCCGCTTTGAGATTTTTTTTCAGAAACTAAACATGTCAGGACATTAAAATAAAAAGGATTGTTCTTCTTGGAACATGCTCCACAAAATATAAATATTTTAAGCAAAATAAAAACACGATTGCCACTCGTTGCCTGAATCCAAATGAAACCGCCCATATATATGAAAAAGTTGTTTTTTTTTGTTTTTTTAGGAAACATTAACAATGTGACGCCGAACTCACTAGACCAGCGCATAGGAACGCGACGTCAAAGGGTCCGGGGGTCACGTGTGGTGGTGCACTCTGCGTGACTACGCGTCTAAGTTAATTTTAAATAAACGTGTTTGTTTGTGGTTTTAGTTCACTAAAATTCGTATTCGATTGATTCCACTTTTTTTTTCTAAACGACGCCAATCGGCTTAAACTGCCTTATATAATCCATGTTTTTTGGCCTCATCGCACAAGACTGGGCAAAGCAGAGGGGTGTAGCACTCGGCAGTCGACTTTTCAGGATAAAGAGGTGACCTGCGCTCATAACACCCTAGATTCCTCGTATTACCAGAAATAATTTGTGTCGCTCAGTGAAGCCAGGACACTAGACAGGCTCAACAGCGGCACGCATCTCCGACCCTCACTAAACCCGCCATTTTGGTAAACGAGTGGCGCCACCTATAGTGAACTGGAATCGCGAATAGGCACAACCACGCTCAAGGTAACGTAACCAAGGTCACGCAACACCCTTGGCTAAAGTGAAAAGTCACGTAATCGAGGTCACGTAATGCCCGTGGACGAAGCGTAAGCTCCAGTCGCATGAGCTCGTAAGCGCCGGTCGCGTTTGCGCCGGTTGCGTAAGCTCCGGTCGCGTAAGCGACGTCATCGTCCTAGAGGTCGTCCTTGAGGTCGTACTAGAGGTCGTCCTAGACGTAGTTCAGGACGTCGTACCCCGCATGTCGTCCTAGACGACGTCCTTGACGTCGGCCTCGATGTGTGCACGGCATATTACAACCATTTCATCATAGTACCATTTACTTTCCTAATTGATTTCACTAACGATGTTCTCGTAAGGCTAGTGAATTTTATCCCGTTTGGTCGAATGAACGTGCGTATAATGTTTTTCGTTATTGCATGTCACGACACATTGCCGTGAGTTGAGGTGCTGTTCACATGAAACGTTCTTCGGCTAGGTGTTGGGCATTTCGTGAAGCCCAGATAAAAGCGTGGCCGCGAAGCTCGACACTGATTGGTTGACGGGTGAGAGAGGAGAAGCGAGGCGCTCGACGTTGATTGGTTAACGGGGAGTCCATGTTACCAGAGGGGAAGGCGAGGAGGTGCTCAGCCACCTGTGCCCACTGAGAGAAAGGAGCACGAGAATATGGAAGGCTCTGGATGATTGCCAGGTTTATCAGCCTGATTAACGGTAGTAGTGCTTCATTCTAGGAACAACTATTAAGTGTACACATAGTACGCGTTAAGCTAGCTGATGAAAGGCGCCGTGAACGTAGGCGTCTGGCGTCTGGAAACTCAAGAGTTTCGCTAAACGTTTGTGATGCTCGGCCGTTTCACGTATGCAACACAATTGCTTAGCAATTCGCCATGATTTGTTTTATTATTAATCTGTCTTAGGTGTACTGCGGATGTAGTTCGTCTGCTCTCTGCCAGCTCGTCTGCTATTTTTCTTTTTTTTTTTTATAGCCTTATTCACATGGTTCGATTTTACTTTCGATTTCCCAGTTGCGACGTTGCTCCCGTGGCAAAAACAGAAGTGCAAGCTGCGGTGCCAATTGCCGCACTTGTGAAATCGCAAGTAATATCACACCATGTGAATTTGGCTTAACATCGAACTTTCGTTTCGTATAGACCACTTTGAAAAGGGGTCATGGCGGGTGCCATCTTCAGGGTTAATGTGTATGGCCCGTGATCTGTTCGCTTTCCGAAGCCAAGAACACGCGCGTGCTGGGTTGTGGAGATCAAAGTTACTAGATCAAAGTCAGTTAATAAGCGACGCTTTGCGCCTTTTCATATCGTGTCCGTTCGGTGGTGCTTCCTACACTATCAGCCGGCCCTATGGACAAAGATGGCGCAACCGGTGAAATGTTAGACATTCCGGGTCGCAAAAAAGGAGTCATTCAAAAAGGGCCTTCGTTCCCGTAGGAACGGTTCCCCTGGTGGCGCTAGGATCACTATCCGCCTCAAGACTCTTGAACAAATTCGCGCTTGGCGTTTCCTACAAGTACCGCCAACCATTCTTCTGGGAACGTGCAAGATACTACATGTCACGAGCCAGTGCTCCGCCGCCATTCGTTTCCAAGGGCTGCTCATTTGAGTGCATCGCCGCCATTTGCTTCCAAGTGCTGCACGACGAATGAGCTTCGTGCCGTAGCCCATTTCACGCTATAACGTCAAAGCTCCAACACAAACGCATCAAGGGGTTTTATATACGCCTAAAGCCCCTTGATATGTTTACGAAAAACTCGAAGCGCGAATTTTATCGAGGGACTTTATATCCGCCCGTACCTGCTCGCGTGCGGGCAACAAAGAAGGACCGCTTCCGAACGGAGCTAGGCTTCCCTGCAGCTTGTCAAGTGATCTAAGAACGTTGGTGGAAATCGCACGCTGGGCTGTGGATTCAATATTGGAAAATTGTATGCGACCTTTTCATTCACCCTCGTCCCCAGCAAAGTAAATGACAAATCCGGTACGCGGGAGAAAAACAACAACAACAAAAGCAATGCATTACTTTTAGAGCGCAGCTCTTAGGCACCTGTTTCTGGCTTGAGGCGGCGTCGCCGTCGGCGTCGGCGTAACCGTGAGGTCATGTGACCTCCGTGAGGTCATGTGACCTCCGTGAGGTCACGTGACCTCACGGTTACGCCGACGCCGACGGTTACGCCGTCACCGGGGTCACGCAGACCTTACGGAGGTCACGTGACCCCCGTAAGGTCACGTGACCCCGGTGACGTCACGTGACGCCCGTGCGGCCACGTGACTCCAGTGAGGTGAGGGGACTACGGTGACGTCACGTAACCCCCGTGAGGTCACGTGACCCCGGTGACGTCACGTGACCTCCTTGAGGTCACGTGACTCCTGTGAAGTCACGTGACCCCCGTAATGTCATGTGACGCCGGTGACGTCACGGGACCCTCGTGAGGTCACGTAACTCCCGTGAAGTCACGTGACCCCCGCGAGGTCAAGTGACTCCGGTGACGTCACGTGACCCCCGTGAGGTCACGTGACCCCCTGAAGTCACGTGACCCCCGTAATGTCATGTGACCCCGGTGACGTCACGGGACCCCCTTGAGGTCACGTAACTCCCGTGAAGTCACGTGACACCCGTAAAATCACGTGACCCCGGTGACGTCACGGGACCCCCGTGAGGTCACGTGACCCCCATGAGGTCACGTGACCCCTTGAGGTCCCGTAACTCCCGTGAAGTCACGTGACCCCCGTATTGTCATGTGACCCCCCGCCGTCGCTCGGAGGGAGGACTAGCAGGCAGGATGAGGAGGTGAGGAGGAGGAGAGGAGGGGTATACCCTCCCTTCAGTACCCTTCCCTCCTCCTCCTCAAGAGCTGCGCTCTAATTCGGTGTTACAGGGAGTTGTAAACGGCTTTCATTTTTGAGACAAATAAAATACTATAGAAAAGGCAAAATGAGGGTGATAGACGGTTCCGATTAAAATGTGAGCTTCTCTCCTCCCAGAGTGTGGCGGGAGAAAAACGATGTTTTCCCACATATTCGGAAGTTCCGCGATTCAAGATGCCGGCGCCCGCGTAGAAAATGTCTACGAATTGGTGCGACGGTTGCCATGCGGAAATATGACGTAATTGTGTTGGGTGACATAGGTTAAAGTAAATAGTTTAAGCTAAACTACAAGACAAAAAAGTATAACCAAGAGAAAAGTAGAAGCCTTGGCACCAACCCTTGAATTCTAGCGCGTTCCAGTCCGCAGATAGAGCCCGATTTGCTATTTAGTCCCAACTCAGTTACGTCCATATCTCTGCTCATGCGGGCACGCCCGTGCAATTGCGCGGCCACAACGAAAAAACGGTCTATAGGTTGTATTCACTGGCGGCCATATATGCTGTGTGCGCGACTGCTGAGCGCGTGCTGATGGCAAGGTTCCACTGCTCTTTTGCAACGTGCATTCCGCACCACCAAGGATGCCGGTCTTAGCAGCCCATTAATGTAAGCTCGTTCTGAGCATGGGCTCTAAACAGTGACCTCAAATATGGCGGCCAGTGAATACCCCCAACAGCTTGTATTCACTGGCGGCCATAGCGTGTGCGCGACTGCTGAGCGTGTGCTGATGGCAAGTTTCCACTGCTTTTGCAACGTGCATTCCGCACCACCAAGAATGCCGGTCTTGGCAGCCTATTAATGTAAGCTCGTCTCTGAGCATGGGCTCAAACATCGCCCACGAATCTTGCGTCCAGTGCTGTACTCCGCTAGGTGAATGCAAGTGGGGCGGCTGGCCGCCGTCATGTCGTCTGCTCGTGTGGGCATCGCTCTGTGCAATTAACCACGGCTATATTATTCGTAGCATCAAGGGAGAATGCAGGGATTGGTGTTCCACGCGCTACACGCGGACGCCTTCCCCCGTATAGAATATCTCGAAGTAAATAACCAAAATAAAGCGGGACGCGCGCGTGCACAGATGCCATTTGTTTTAGATATTTGCTTTTAAAAATTTACTACTGCTGAGGCCAGCACGTGCGGTACGTGGAACCCCAATCCCTGCATTCTCCTTGATGTTTGGGTAATATAG
>JAZHYW010056183.1:0-25056 GCA_037355805.1 Ixodes ricinus
TGGAAGGCAATGAAAGGTTCCACATGTGGATTATTATTTTAAAAACAAAACTGAACATAGTGGACTAAAAACAAATCCGCAGTTTAGGTCACAGTTGTTTGCGGAGGCATGTTTAGGGATTTTTACGAAAGATTGGATCGACGAATAATAAATAGTAGTTGAAATGTCGTTTTACCGACCTTGCATATATATAACAATAAAAAAATATAGGAGCTCTTTTTTGAATACTTTGAGATTGAGAGTGGTTCAAAAACGCCACACACGACAATCGTCAAAACCCACCATCGGCATTTGCTCTTTTTTAGCATATTTGAGAGGCTTAAAACTCAAAACCAGTGCAAATACCTCTACCGGAATGTATTCTGGGTAAAGCAAGGGATGCGAAAAGAACGCGACGCGAGAAAGAAAAATTGAAATGTGTTTTTTTTATGCAGCGTGCTGAAATTGAACGAAAAGCGAAACCCTCTCTGTTTCATAATTTATTTCTCAGTAATCGTACATGATAAAAACACAAATTTTGCTTAATTTGGAAGGCAATAAAGGTTCTACATGTGGGATTATTTTAAAAGCGATGCTAAACATAGTCGACTCAGAAAAAAAATCTGTAATTTAGGTCACAGTTGTTCGCGGAGGCATGTTTGGGGATTTTGACAAAATTGGAGTGACGAATAATAAATAGTAGTTATAATGTAGATTTTACCTACTTTTATATATATCATAATAAAAAAATATAGACGCTCTCTTTTGAATACTTTGAGATAGAGAGTGATTCAAAACGCCACACTCGACAATCGTCAAAACCTCGTCGTTCTTTCCCGCTTTGAGATTTTTTCTCAGAAACTAAACATGTCAGGACATTAAAATAAAAAGGATTGTTCTTCTTGGAACATGCTCCACAAAATATAAATATTTTAAGCAAAATAAAAACACGATTGCCACTCGTTGCCTGAATCCAAATGAAACCACCCATATATATGAAAAAGTTGTTTTTTGTTTTTTTAGGAAACATTAACAATGTGACGCCGAACTCACTAGACCAGCGCATAGGAACGCGACGTCAAAGGGTCCGGGGTCACGTGCGGTGGTGCACTCTGCGTGACTACGCGTCTAAGTTAATTTTAAATAAACGTGTTTTTTTGTGGTTTTAGTTGACTAAAATTCGTATTCGATTGATTCCACTTTTTTTTTTTCTAAACGACGCCAATCGGCTTAAACTGCCCTATATAATCCATGTTTTCTTGGCCTCATCGCACAAGACTGGGCAAAGCAGAGGGGGTGTAGCACTCGGCAGTCGACTTTTCAGGATAAAGAGGTGACCTGCGCTCATAACACCCTAGATTCCTCGTATTACCAGAAATAATTTGTGTCGCTCAGTGAAGTCAGGACACTAGACAGGCTCAACAGCGGCACGCATCTCCGACCCTCACTAAAACCGCCATTTTGATAAACGAGTGGCGCCACCTATAGTGAACTGGAATCGCGAATAGGCACAACCAGCACGCTCAAGGTAACGTAACCAAGGTCACGCAACACCCTTGGCTAAAGTGAAAAGTCACGTCATCGAGGTCACGTAATGCCCGTGGACGAAGCTGGCAGGCTCCTAGTCGCATGAGAGCTCGTAAGAGCCGATTCAGCACGACGGACCGGATCTCGCGATTTTCGTCCGCGGACCGTGTACACCGCGTGACCGGCATTGGCCGTCGATTCCTGCGATCCGCGCCTCGTCTGCGGACGCGCGGACTCGATAAAGGCGAGCGCCTTTTTCACTCGCGGACTTTTAGCGGGAGAGTCGATCTGAAGCTTCCGGTCTGGCAACAGTGATGCATTGTTTCTCTCTTTTTGTTTTGTTTCTCGGCGATGAAAACAAAAAGCGGCGCATCCGTTGTGTGTTGGGCGTTCGCTGGTTCATTTTTGTCGCGCGTTTCTTGGTTTCACGTGTTGAGAAGAAACTGCGAGAAACTTGCCTTGGCCGACGCGACGCAGGTTGCGGTACTCCTCCGGGTGCGCGTCAACGAAGCTCCTGTCAAAACTCGTCTAGCATGCCGCGACAATTCTTGCACGTCCAATCAGGATTTCACCGAGCAAGACCTCCTCGCTGGCTGTTGTGTACTTGATGCCTGTTGCTTTGCACGAGCGCGGAGTACGCGTGAAGGCATCTTCGAACGCCCCTCCGCGAGCCGGGCAGCACTTCGTCGCTTCCTCTACGCTGATCCTTCTCGAGCGGGACGACATGCCTGTCGCCATCTCATCATCGCTTTACCGATCAAGTCAAACTGGCGCTTCGCGCGAAGCCTATCCATTTCGGTGATGACATGTCGTCGATCTTTACGTAACAGCGGCGTGCGATATAATATCGCGGTTGCAAACGTCGATTTCTCTCTTGGGTCAACGGTGCCACGAGTGCAATGCTGGAGCTCGCGTCACTGCGGGGTGGCGAACATGTCCGGTCCCGTCACCGCTGGCGTCTGCTCGTCGTGTCCCTCGTGGGGATGCGCTTGGGAGACGGACGATCCGCGGACATGTCGTCACGTGATCAATCCGTCCGCGGATCAGTCCGGGCAGTCGTGGAATCGGCCATAAGCGCCGGTCGCGTTTGCGCCGGTTGCGTAAGCTCCGGTCGCGTAAGCGACGTCATCGTCCTAGAGGTCGTCCTTGAGGTCGTACTAGAGGTCGTCCTAGACGTCGTTCAGGACGTCGTACCCCGCATGTCGTCCTAGACGACGTCCTTGACGTCGGCCTCGATGTGTGCACGGCATATTACAACCATTTCATCATAGTACCATTTACTTTCCTAATTGATTTCACTAACGATGTTCTCGTAAGGCTAGTGAATTTTATCCCGTTTGGTCGAATGAACGTGCGTATAATGTTTTTCGTTATTGCATGTCACGACACATTGCCGTGAGTTGAGGTGCTGTTCACATGAAACGTTCTTCGGCTAGGTGTTGGGCATTTCGTGAAGCCCAGATAAAAGCGTGGCCGCGAAGCTCGACACTGATTGGTTGACGGGTGAGAGAGGAGAAGCGAGGCGCTCGACGTTGATTGGTTAACGGGGAGTCCATGTTACCAGAGGGGAAGGCGAGGAGGTGCTCAGCCACCTGTGCCCACTGAGAGAAAGGAGCACGAGAATATGGAAGGCTCTGGATGATTGCCATGTTTATCAGCCTGATTAACGGTAGTAGTGCTTCATTCTAGGAACAACTATTAAGTGTACACATAGTACGCGTTAAGCTAGCTGATGAAAGGCGCCGTGAACGTAGGCGTCTGGCGTCTGGAAACTCAAGAGTTTCGCTAAACGTTTGTGATGCTCGGCCGTTTCACGTATGCAACACAATTGCTTAGCAATTCGCCATGATTTGTTTTATTATTAATCTGTCTCAGGTGTACTGCGGATGTAGTTCGTCTGCTCGTCTGCCAGCTCGTCTGCTATTTTTCTTTTTTGTTTAGCCTCATTCACATGGTTCGATTTTACTTTCGATTTCCCAGTTGCGACGTTGCTCCGCGTGGCAAAAACAGAAGTGTAAGCTGCGGTGCCAATTGCCGCACTTGTGAAATCGCAAGTAATATCACACCATGTGAATTTGGCTTAACATCGAACTTTCGTTTCGTATAGACCACTTTGAAAAGGGGTCATGGCGGGTGCCATCTTCAGGGTTAGTGTGTATGGCCCGTGATCTGTTCGCTTTCCGAAGCCAGGAACACGCGCGTGCTGGGTTGTGGAGATCAAAGTTACTAGATCAAAGTCAGTTAATAAGCGACGCTTTGCGCCTTTTCATATCGTGTCCGTTCGGTGGTGCTTCCTACACTATCAGCCGGCCCTATGGACAAAGATGGCGCAACCGGTGAAATGTTTGAGACATTCCGGGTCGCAAAAAAGGAGTCATTCAAAAAGGGCCTTCGTTCCCGTAGGAACGGTTCCCCTGGTGGCGCTAGGATCACTATCCGCCTCAAGACTCTTGAACAAATTCGCGCTTGGCGTTTCCTACAAGTACCGCCAACCATTCTTCTGGGAACGTGCAAGATACATGTCACGAGCCAGTGCTCCGCCGCCATTCGTTTCCAAGGGCTGCTCATTTGAGTGCATCGCCGCCATTTGCTTCCAAGTGCTGCACGACGTATGAGCTTCGTGCCGTAGCCCATTTCACGCTATAACGTCAAAGCTCCAACACAAACGCATCAAGGGGTTTTATATACGCCTAAAGCCCCTTGATATGTTTACGAGAAACTCGAAGCGCGAATTTTATCGAGGGAGTTTATATCCGCCCGTACCTGCTCGCGTGCGGGCAACAAAGAAGGACCGCTTCCGAACGGAGCTAGGCTTCCCTGCAGCTTGTCAAGTGATCTAAGAACGTTGGTGGAAATCGCACGCTGGGCTGTGGATTCAACATTGGAAAATTGTATAGACCTTTTCATTCACCCTCGTCCCCAGCCACGTAAATGACAAATCCGGTACGCGGGAGAAAAAAACAACAACAAAAGCAATGCATTACTTTTAGAGCGCAGCTCTTAGGCGCCTGTTTCCGGCTTGAGCGGCGTCGCCGTCGGCGTCGGCGTAACCGTGAGGTCATGTGACCTCCGTGAGGTCGAGTGACCTCCGTGAGGTCACGTGACCTCACGGTTACGCCGACGCCGACGGTTACGCCGTCACCGGGGTCACGGACGCATACGGAGGTCACGTGACCCCCGTAAGCGTCACGTGACCCCGGTGACGTCACGTGACGCCCGTGCGAGCCACGTGACTCCAGTGAGGTGAGGGGACTACGGTGACGTCACGTAACCCCGTGAGGTCACGTGACCCCGGTGACGTCACGTGACCCCTGTGAGGTCACGTGACCCCGTGAAGTCACGTGACCCCCGTGATGTCACGTGACGCCGGTGACGTCACGTGACCCTCGTGAGGTCACGTAACCCCGTGAAGTCACGTGACCCCCGTGAGGTCAAGTGACTCCGGTGACGTCACGTGACCCCCGTGAGGTCACGTGACCCCGGTGAGCTCACGTGACCCCCGTGAGGTCACGTGACCCCGGTGACGTCACGTGACCCCCTTGAGGTCACGTAACTCCCGTGAAGTCACGTGACACCCGTGAAATCACGTGACCCCGGTGACGTCACGGGACCCCCGTGAGGTCACGTGACCCCCATGAGGTCACGTGACCCCTTGAGGTCCCGTAACCTGCGAAGTCACGTGACCCCCGTATTGTCATGTGACCCCGCCGTCGCTCGGAGGGAGGAGTAGCAGGCAGGATGAGGAGGTGAGGAGGAGGGAGGAGGGGTATACCCTCCCTTCAGTACCCTTCCCTCCTCCTCCTCAAGAGCTGCGCTCTAATTCGGTGTTACAGGGAGTTGTAAACGGCTTTCATTTTTGAGACAAATAAAATACTATAGAAAAGGCAAAATGAGGGTGATAGACGGTTCCGATTAAAATGTGAGCTTCTCCCCTCCCAGAGTGTGGCGGGAGAAAAACGATGTTTTCCCACATATCGGAAGTTCCGCGATTCAAGATGCCGGCGCCCGCGTAGAAAATGTCTACGAATTGGTGCGACGGTTGCCATGCGGAAACATGACGTAATTGTGTTGGGTGACATAGATTAAAGTAAATAGTTTAAGCTAAACTACAAGACAAAAAAGTATAACCAAGAGAAAAGTAGAAGCCTTGGCACCAACCCTTGAATTCTAGCGCGTTCCAGTCGGCAGATAGAGCCCGATTTGCTATTTAGTCCCAACTCAGTTACGTCCAAATCTCTGCTCATGCGGGCACGCCCGTGCAATCGCGGCCACAACGAAAAAACGGTCTATAGGTTGTATTCACTGGCGGCCATATATGCTGTGTGCGCGACTGCTGAGCGCGTGCTGATGGCAAGTTTCCACTGCTCTTTTGCAACGTGCATTCCGCACCACCAAGGATGCCGGTCTTGGCAGCCCATTAATGTGAGCTCGTTCTGAGCATGCGCTCTAAACAGTGACCCTCAAATATGGCGGCCAGTGTATACGCTCTACAGCAGCTGTATTCACTGGTGGCCGCAATAGCTGTGCGCGACTGCTGAGCGCGTGCTGATGGCAAGTTTCCACTGCTGATTTGCAACGTGCATTCCGCACCACCAAGAATGCCGGTCTTAGCAGCCTATTAATGTACAGCGTCCTGTTCTGCAGCATGGGCTCGTAAACATCGTCACAAGTACTGCGTCCAGTGGTATACTCCAGCTAGGTGAATGCAAGTGCAGGGCCGCCGTCATGTTCGGCTCAGTGTGGCACGCCTGTGCAATAGACCTATTGCTATATTACCCAAGCATCAAGGAGAATGCAGGGATTGGTGTTCCACGCGCCACAGCGGACGGCCTCCGCCGTAGTAGAATATTCTGAAGCAAATAACCAAAATAAATGCGTCTGCACGCGCGCGTGCAAGATGCTTTCATTTGTTATTTACTTCGATGATTCATTTGCCTTGTGAACAACAATTGATACTACTTGTGCTGGGAAGGCGCAAGCCTAAGTCGTAGCGGCTGTCGTGGCAACACGCCAATCCCGTCGTCATTACCTTCCTTCGATGTTTGTGCTGTAATATCACGTCGAATGCAGACGTCCTCGTTCACGCTCGCATCTGCTGATATAGTCAGCATTCGGCCAATTGCGGTGGGCCGACCACAGCGACGCTTTCGATCGCTCACGTCGCCAATAGGGGTATTCACTGCACGCCATATTTGAGGGCGATGTTTAGAGCGCATGCTCAGAACGAGCTCACATTAATAGCCTGCTAAGATCGGCAATCTTGATGGTGCGGAGTACAACGTTGCAAACGAACTGCGGAAGCTCGCCTTCAGCACGCGCTCAGCAGTGGCGCCACACAGCTATGGCAGCCAGTGAATACTCTTTGTAAACGTTTCCAAAAAGGCGATCCTGGCCGGTTCTATTTCCAGAGTTCGTGCGTATGGCGCGTGATTTGCTCGCTTTGCGAAGCGACGAACATGTGCGTGCTGGGCTGAGGAGATCGCACTCTGGGCTCAGGACTCGTAAATATTGGAATGGTGTATCACAGCCTTCTCTATACTGAACAAGAGGGGTATCGGTGGCCGAGTGGGCTGAAACGCACACCCAGCTCGGAGCACGTGGAGCGAAAGCTCGCGCTGCAGAACCCAGGGATCCTGGGCTCGAGCCCCACCCCTGCCCGTTTCGTTCTGGATGAGCATCGTACCGGCGTACGGTCGGGTATCACTACTGCGTGAGCACGTTAACGACCCCAAGTTAACAGTCGTACTGCAATGGCAGAATTGCTCATCTACAGTGTAAACCAGTGTCGTCCCATCCTGGCAGACCGACCTTACGCTGTATAAACCACTAAACGTCCAATCTGACTTCTGATTTAAACTGACAAAGCCTGGCAGATCGCCATGAGACGCGGGCGCCGAAAGGAAAAGGTAGAGCGGCAGACAACGGATGAGAGGAGAGTCACGTAACGAGCGCCGAAGCACACTTCTCCCGAGCGATGGAATGTCCGCTCGTGCTCCTCGCGTTCCTCTCGTTCCTCGCGCGTCCTCGCCGCTGCAGAAGCTTCGCGCTCACTATACTTCGTTTCACCTTATGTTGTACCGCAGCGAAGGCTAGAAGCGCGAGCTCATAGCGTTGGCAGCCGCTCTTAATTCACGAGAGCTTGTGCCGCCAAGATGTGCCCCAGAGCAAGGAGCTCGCGCTTGTAGCCTTTTCTGTGGTACATCATAAGGTGAAACAGAGTATACTCAGCTTTCCCGAGAAATGCTCTGTGCTACCAGATACTCGCTGCTCCAAATCTGCGATTGGGCGCTCTATGGCTCCGTTGTCGAACTGCCAGGCTTTGTAAGTACAGAGGAGGCTATGGGGTAAACACCGACACGCGGCCTTGATGTCAGGCCAGTGCGGTGGCGCTGCTATAGGCAGGGCGCATGCGCAGACGCTCCACTTGACGCGAATCTGGTTTCTGCGCACGCGCAGTGCCCACTCCTCATGGGGGCTTGTTTGTAAAGAGCGCGTTGGCCTATACCTCTGCCAATATTTGCAAGTCCTCAACCCAACGTAAAATCTCCTCAGCCCAGCACGGGCATGTTCGTCGCTTCAGAAAGCAAAAACGTGCCGTACGCACGAACACTGAAAATGGAACCGGCCGGGAGCCCTTCTTTTACAAAGGTCTATTAGCGGCGAGATTCTTTGGTGGCGCCTCCTATGGTTTCCTCTCGTGACGTCATTACCTTGCGAACAACAAGTTCGACGATGTTTGTAATGAGCATGGTGGAAGCTTCAAATCATTGTGCTCTGAAACTAACACTGCCAAAACCGTTAAAAATGAAGCTCTTACATTACTCTTATTTATGTCCATGGGAAAATCTTTGCTGACGTCCTAGTTAGCATTCGGCCAATCGTCGAAGGCTGACGACAGCGACGCTTTCGATCGCGCACGCCGCCTTCAGTGCACGCGTGACACCGCCATAACTGTAGTTTACGGGAGGCACGATACAGTTCGTGCTGTCTCGTGCTTTGCTCACGCAGGGCGCGAGCCAGGTTGTCACGCGAGCAGAAAGACTAAAGTTCCCTCGGTGCATTGCGGCGGCGGTGGTGTAGCAAGAGTGGCTGGTGACATCGGTCCATTTTGACTGCTCGAGCGAATCTGAGTGTTTCCCTCTTCCACTGATTCGTCCTATACTCGCAGCGCGCGCCCTGGCCCGGGCGTCGTGCGAGCGCAGGGCCAGCGAGTGGGGTCCTTGTTCCGCCACGTGCGGAGTGGGCGTCTCTTGGCGTGTCGTGAGCGACTTCCACCAGGACCGGTGCGGGACCAGGAACGAGACGAGGCTCTGCACCGTGCGCCCCTGCGGCCCGGAGACCGCCACTGCCGGGACACGCCACAGGACAAGGGTATATAGGCCCGTTCACACACCTGTCTTAGACCGAGCTCTTGAGGTCTCTTACTAGAACGCACTGGCGCGCTGGCGCCATCTATGAGGTGCTCCTGAAACTGCCTTTCACTAGAGCGAACGTTCTGCGGCATTTGCGCTATCAAATGTTATCTGTGGTAGTTTAAAACATTTTCAAACGTTTTTCGAGCCAAAATGAAGGATGCGCGAAAAACTAGGAGATATATAGAAAGTAGTTCCTAGTGTATGTCGCCATTGTGTTCTTTCGTCGATCCCAAGAGGTTGGTAAGCCGTGTGTGTTAAGTTGTTAACCCAGCCTCGTCTCGAGGGTCCGTCCGGGCCGGCCGCTGCTGCGCTCCTTCACTGTCCCCCTCTTCAACTCTGCCGAATCGAAACAGCGGAATCTGTAACGTGCAGTGTCCTATCCGCCAAATCCGCGCACGAACCTCGAGAAACTTTGGGTTGCTTAGCGGGGTTCTCTCTCGCCATAAGCGCGGAGGCGCCAGCTTAGCCTCGGCGCGCTATCATTTTGGACTGCGGCGACTTGTTGGGACACCTTTATTGACAGGAACCAACGTTGTAACCCTGTAATGGCATATACTGTTCTGTGCAGCCGTAGCTTATTTTCTACAGTTTTACTAATATTTCTATACGTTGATTATATTTGAATAATGGTTTGGTCCCGTGTATCTTGGGTCCGACTACCACTCCTACAGTTAACAGCCGCCTTTTAGTGCTATCAGCCTAGCTATTTGCCATGTCTTTTAAAACTCTCGTCTCCTTGTTTTTTTTTTGTTTTTTTCTATCTCTATCTCTTTTCTTTCTCTCTTTCTCTTTAAAGCAGTGTGTTGTGGCGCTCCACAACGCACTCAAGAAACGACTCCACTTTACTGGAAAGAAACTGAGGGCGAGGACAAAATAAGAGCGCGCCGGGACGTCAGTGCGCCGAGCTATGATTGGAAGGATTAGTGGGTACACGGAAGGTCTAGCTGTCCTTGACTAAAGTAGAAGTTTGGGCTAGTTGGTATTTCATGATTAAAGATTAAAACAGCGCAAGGACACGGACAAGAACAAGAAGGTAGACGAACAAGGCGCTGCCCTTGACTCTACCCACAATGTCATCCAATCAGAGCGAACAAGAGCGTCGTCTGCTCCTCGTTAACTGTCTCGGGTGCGAACGCACGCGCTCGAACGCGTTCCTACAGTGAAAAAGGGCAGCTAGTATTTGCGTCTACCCACTTATCCTTTTAGACAGAGCTCGGCGCTCTGCACGCTCCCCTTTCCTTCTCTCCCCAATATCTCTCCGTATAACATCTTCAGATGTGCCCTTATCCTTGACTACGCAGCATCATAATTACGAAAGGTGGCGTACAAAAATTAATAAGATCCATTCAAAATCAAATCGTGCCAACGTTTTAATCGATTCAACAATGCGTGTATTTAAAGTTGTTTGAACTCGATCGATTGGAAATACTACATCTCAGTGAGGATGTGGTCATCGACTGTTTACGAGAAAGTGGCCGTGACGAGTCCCAAACCCCTTATTCTCGGTCCGCGGCCAGTGACGTAGCTGCATCAGCATATATATGATGCTGAAAAACGAATCGCGAATCAAGAAGCGTAAATATTAGAGGTCGTATCCGGCTTCTAAAGCCTAGAGTTCCCGTATCGGCTCCCACGGGAGGCAGAGTTGCGCGTTCATCTCCGTAGCGCTGGCTTTCCTGCACGGACCGGGATTCTGCTCGTCATGTGACTGAATTCGACGAATAGCGCGCTCTCCTTTCCTGGAAAACAGGAAAGGAGGAGGAGGCAAAAGCAAGAGAACATACGCCGGGGCGCTTGCAACGTTGGCGAAGCGGCCGCATCGGTGGCCTTCCGGCACGGCACTTGGGTTTTGCTCCTCACGTGATTGGATCTCGGCGAATAGCTGCGTGGTGGCACGTAGAAAACAGACGCGCAACTCTGGCTCCCGTAGAGGAGCCCATACAAGAACTCTACTAAAGCAATACCTTCAAGGAGAAACTTGGGCATGCGGCATTCGATCCAAGGAGAATTGTGGTGACTCTTCTTTGAAGAGGATAGGCGGGAAGCTGCAAAATTGACAAGCATCAGCTCATACGGCGACACCCCTAATGGGGTATCCACACGAAGGAGAACTCCGCGGACGGATGTCAGTGACGTCACAACCCTGGAAACTCCGCGTCCCCGGCTCCGCCGCAGTGCACCTGCAGAGCTTTCGTGCTGATGGAACGAAGCCTCCGCGCCTCCGCTACGGGAGGAGAACGGCGCCGCGAGGCGTCAAAAAAAGGGATGACGTATGTCTCACGTGATGGCACGCTCCGCGGAGGAAGGGGCGGATTTCTCCTTCGTGTGGATACTCCCGCCAGGGAGTATCCCCCACGAGGGAGGACTCCGCAGGACGGATGTCGTGACGTCAACAACCCGGGAAACTCCGTCCCCGGCTCCGCCGCGTGCACCTGCAGAGCTTTCGTGCTGATAGAAAGAGGCGTCCGCGCCTCCGCCACGGAGGAGAACGGCGCCGCGCGGCATCAAAAGGGATGACGTATTTCATCGCGGGGATGCGCGCTCCGCGTGAGGAGAAAGTGGCGGATTTCTACTTCGTGTGGATACCCCATTAAAGGGGTATCCACATGAGGAGAAATCCGCCACTTTCTCGCGGAGCGCGCATCACGTGAGACATACGTCATCTCTTTTTGACGCCTCGTGGCGCGTTCTCCTCCGTGGCGGAGGCGCGGAAGGCTTCGTGCTGATAGCACGAAAGCTCCGCAAGTGCACGTAGCGGAGCCGGCGACGGGTTTCCCAGGAGTGTTGACGTCACGATATCCGTCGCGGGTTCTCGTGTGGATACCCTTAACAGTTGGCCGAATTTTTGGGAGAAAAGTGCGCGACTGAACACGGCCGACAAGGCCGACGAGACATGTGACGTTGCGATTCTCAGTCCCTCTCCGCGGGGAACCGAAGCGACGAGGAGAGAAGCGAGGCCGTTTCCCCTCATTCTCAACTGTTCCAGGAGGATCGTGACGTCATAGCCATCGCTTGATCGCGCCCTTCTTTTCCAAAAATACGGCCATCTGTCTGAGGTGTTCTAGTGAAAAAGCCATTTGTATGAGAAATTACTTGTGTCCAATACACACATATGAATCATACAAGATATATAAGAACACGTAAGGACCATATAAGATCTATATAAGAACATTTAAAACCATATAAGAAATTTCTTATTAGTTTTTTTTATGGTTCTCATATGTTCTTATATATCTTGTATAATTCATATGTGTTTGTTGAACACAGAAATTTCTTATACAAATGAAATTTTTCAATTGGGTATCGATGTATGAGTGATGTTTTGGAGTTCGCAGCGTCCCATTCAACGCTTCTGCGGCCTTATTTCGCGAAATCCAAATTTTGGTTCAGCATTCGCGACTGGAATTCACGGCCCACGGTTTCATAGTTAAAGCACGTGCCTGTTCCCGTCTCGCAGACAAGAGTTGAAGTTAAAGTCTCGTCATACCGTGCAGCGTAGTTTTAGAGATATTCATTAGTACGCATGAGGGAACATACTTAGCGGAAAGGAACTCGAGTGTTTCAGTTCATTCTGCGGTGATATAGCACACTCAGATATATCCTGAGTACGTGCTTCTCCGCGATTCGCTCGAAATACCGATCATTGTTGTTGTTGTTTTCTAAGGGACTTTTAACAAACCGTTACCGGCGTTCCCCGTAGCGCACTACCGCAGCCAATGAAGCATGCTTTTAAACGATAATCCCGCGGTCACGGTATCACTCCGGGCGCGCACCAAAAAGCACGCTTTAAAGGCTCCAGTAGTGCAGTAAGCGTAACACGGTAACGGTTTGGTAGAAGTTTCCATTTCTACAAATGAGAAGGGCACCGGTACCGTTCCGGAATAGTCACGGAGACTCCACGACAGAAAGGCGTGTCCACCTCTTTTGCTACAGGGACGGGATGACAATTTGAAGGTGATCCCGTTCGCCCTTCTCGTCAAATAAAAACTACCGATGATTGGTGTTCCGTGGATTGCGGCTCGGCACACACACGCTCGTGGACTTCTGAGAGTGTGGGGTCAACCGAGCTAAAGGACAAGGCCTGCGCTTGACGTCATCGTTAACGAATCCCCGACACGCCTCAAGCGGCAAAAACGCTCGACGAGAGCCACCGCAAAGCGGCAGACGCGTCCGTCTTGGCCTCGCTGCATGCTAGCGTCGTATCCGTTGTGGGACGCTACAAGTCACGCTGGCGGCGAAGCTGACCAAAGGTGGCGTGGATTCATTAGTGATGATGTTTGGGAACGGGGGGAAGGCAGCAGGCCTTGTCTTCTAGGAGGGTTCCCGCCGCACAAGCCGAAAGGACGTGGCCCTCCTTTGTCTTCCCCGCAGAGGAACCACTTGTGCCGGGCCACGGTGCGGGCGTCCTGCCCGCAGCACTACACGGACGGTGCCAACTGCACGTCCGTCACTCAGCACACGCCCAAGTACTGCGGCAGCTGCCCCGGGAGGCGCTGCTGCTTCCCGGCGCTGTCGACGACGCTCACGCTGCCCTTCCACTGCTTTGAGGACGGAGCGTGGACCACGCGCACCAAGGACGTCATGTCGATCGTGCGGTGCCGCTGCAAGCCCGAGTGCTAGCCACGTGCTCACTGCCTGCCCCGTGCTACAGGACACCGTGGGGGTGGAGCAGTTCGGCTAGGGGGACTCCGGGAGCGTCACGTCTTCGTCGCTGCGGCTCGCGCATCGAGGGAAGACGCCTGGCATGTGCCCTGGTTGGGGGAGGCCAAGGTCTCCTCCTGGTAAAGCCGCTCGGTAAACAACACATATCGAGGGAATTTACCCTTGGGACCCGAGACCGGAGATGTCGGGAAACACCATCGCCTCGTGTTCATTTAACGTATTCTTATTTCTCATACTCTCACTCTGATTCACGGTGTAAGATAATACTCTTCAGGTGAGGACAGCGCGCTCCTCGCGCAGTGAAGATAAAGTTCGCTTTTCACTGTCTCTCTTTCTCTCTCTCACTATGGTTTCAAGCGGCGCCGGCAGATGACTCGTCGACCCGTGGGCACGGCAAAGACGGCTCGTGCCGCCTCATGCTCCACACGCGCAGAGCTCCAGCGAGGTTGTCGCTCGTGCAGAAAGACCACGGTGTACCGGGGTGTCATGGCAACGAGATAATTGTTTTCGCTCTCACACAGTTTCGCCGCTTGGCCGCCGGCGACACTGTCAGCCGCGGGCACGGTGGCCGCGGAATAATGCAGCCTTTCGGATGCCCGTCGAACGAGCACTATCTGATTCCTCGCGCCGCGCGTTCAGCCCCGCCGTGTCCTCACCTAAAGAGTGTATCTTACACCGTGCTCTGATTGCAGGTTTCGGTGAGGTCACACCCGCAAACAACGAGAACCGAAGGAGAATGTAGGAGAAGTGGTGTTCTTTGGCGGCCGTAGCTGAGCTCGTTCATGCTGCGCGCGTGCCAAACGGCGAGCCAGGCTACGGAGAGTGTTGTTGCTTGGCAAATGAGAAGTGAGTGCTCGCTCCGAGTGAGCGCTAAGTACAGACAAGAAAGAAACTCACCAATTTTTGTTTTGTATGTAGCGCTGGCGAGCCACGGATCAATGTCAGGTGGTTCGCCAGGGCCGGAATAGAAACCATTTTCGTGTAATCGCCGTAAGGAGACGCTGTTGGTAATTTAAGTCCCCGCGAACTTCCGGTCAAATGAGAGGACAAACAATCCCCACCATGGCACCGCTTCTTGTAACGTTCATGAAATATTTTATGGTCAGTTCGCCGGGTGTCTAGCTGAAGGACCGGTTAGCGAGAAATTTGCTGGAGATCTTTACTCCTGTAAGACGACCAATCCCCTCTTCTATGTTGAGTACCACAATATAAGGACCTCGCTAAACACCCAACTTCGTGATTTCCGTAGAACTTGATCGTCCCACGATTTTCTGACATCAACAGGCTCGGAAGTCCTGCCGAAACGGGACTACAGTAAGTTTTTTTTGTGGGCAAAGGACGGCTTATGTACTTAAACAGTAAAATGTTCTAGAGTTCACATCGAAAGAGAACAGCGACAAGCACTGTTGTATATTTGTTTCTATTATCTACTCCCAGCCTTAAGAACAACTTCTAGGACACGGACAATTTCGAAACATTTCCTAAGTAACGCATGACTAGGTTCTAGTCTTAAAGGAGCAGGTGTCGATCTCCAGTTGATTAGATGAGTACGTAATTTTCTATTCTTTCGTTTCTTCCCTCCTTTTTGTTCTCTTTTCCATTAGACAGTAGTGTTTAAGGTCATTCACCTGGAGCGACCTCCTTTTATTCCCAGTAATCTTCGGTTTTTTCTTTAAGATAAAGAAAGCTAATTGAACTTAGGTTACACCAAAATAATGGAGGCACTGAAAGACATAAAAGTCAGCGGGGCAACACCCCATTCCCCGTTTTGCATGTCCTGGGAAAAAGGGGCAGACAAAAAACAAATCGTCATGTTTTCTAGAGATGGCAAAGAAAGCACTCTCCTATGTCAGATGCACGTGATTGGCACACGGGCTTCGCTGTACTGTTTCTACAAACAGAAGAGTCATGGGTCGACGCGCATGCAACAGGGTTTGACAGAGGCGTGACATGGATACTCGCTGTATTCCCGGCATAACCAAACACCTCGGGGCTTACGCCTCTTCATCGTCGGTCTCGGGTTCGAAGGTGCGACATACGTTCACCGTCTTCAAAGGGAGGGCCAAGGCACGGAGGTGTCTCCTCGATCAAAGGGAGAACCGCAAGGAATACTTGGTCCTTTCAACCGAGCTGTCTCGTCTGGGGCGACCGCAGCTCCTCTTGATCGTTATTGGTCTGTTGGTCTGTTATACAATTTTCCGGTACCTCACGAATAATACAAAACAAGGTGAAGTTGCAGAATATTCGGAGAAAACATTCGCACTGCCTTATGAGAATGGCAGAGGCTAACTGTATATCTACTATGTTGCGTTTGAGTGTCCGTCTGTTTGAAGCTGTGTGCATGTTTTCCGTGTGAAAGGTGGTTGAGAAAGGGAGAGTAAATAAACGATGTCGTGGAGAGCGTTCCAGGCTTAAAACGGCGCCGGCTACTTGGTAAATAGAAAGCGTGGAAAGGTAAGGAAGGAGAGTTGTAAAGTTATATGGGAGGCGAGGCATGCTTAAAAGTGTTCGCTGCAAATGAAAAAATCGGAATGGCAATACTATGCAGATGGATTATTTTCCCCCACTGCCAAAATAAGCCACATGGATAAACGCCGCAGCTTAGATGAAAGTGTAGATAAAGATGATACGAATCACGACTTTGTTAATTAAACTGTTCGTGATATTAAAGCCTACGATTGTCAAGAAGGGTAATGTTTGAGTTTTGTTCAGTGATGAACTCCAGTTGAAGTTAGAGAAGATATCTGGAGGGATGATCCCATATTAAATTCGGAAAATATCTTATGACCACTAGCAGAAAAATATTTCCAACAACAAAAGTATTATGCTATTCAAGATTAATTCATTAACTTACGACTTATATCGAGCGTAGCTGCTGCCTCTGCATGTAAACCACGATAAGCAGGTTAAAGTTTAATCAATAATCAATTAAATATAAGTCATTAATATCTCGCGACATTTGTGATCTCAACACGAGTGACCGCGAAGAGCCAACAAGAGAGCAGGTCGAATTTTATTAATTTAAAAGGATCACGCAGCGACCAGTTAACAAGACAGAAAGATATTAGGTGCGTAGAGTAATGAACGTTCCGCAATGTCTTCGTACAAAAACTAAATCATGAGTGACAGGTGGTGGGAAGTTTTAGACGTTGTAGATGTCATGAAGCTAGCAATATGGGAGGCAAGTTGGTATAGGCTTCTGAAGGATACCGGAGACTGAGGAAACTAGGTAAAGGGGTGGATAAAAGAAAAAGCCTCAGACCAAGCTGTGAGTTTATTAGAAGACGCATACTTAAACGGCCACAAAACAACCAAACTTTCTGCTCGTAGTTAAGAAAAAAGAAGAAAAAAAAGCGGATTGTCTCGCTTTTGTCGAAGAGCTGTTTTAGTGCTAGTGGTAGTCTGTAGACTCTTGACTTTGTCTCGAATAAACAATTGTGGGACCAAGTAGCGGTGCTGAAACTCAGCACACGTTGATATCATGCGCTCGTGCAGGACGTTCGGTCACGCGCCGGATATGTGACTGCGTTTCAGCGGGGCTTTACGCATATCGGGGACATTTTTTCACGGGTCATCCAAATTAAAAGGCGTTGGTCAGTTCGGATACCTTCTAACAGCCGCAAGTCATTGGTAATTCCCGTTTCTAGAATGTATATGATGAACAAAACACAATGAATACAAAAATCCGTCAATTTAAAGTAAAGACATTCGTCGGTGGTGAGCTTTTAGTCATTGAGGCAAATTGCCGGAGAAATAACTTCAGCTTCAGAGAGTGTGTCATGGTCATAAAAGCACATTCAAAGCCTGAGCATCATTTTGGCAACGTTTCTTAAATCCTATGATTAAGATCAACTAAATTCGTGGTTAAGTCTACCCAAAATCGGAGGGACAAGTTTTAAATGGCGAGTCAGTAGCGCGTCAGCCCGATAGATTCGTATCGTCTTGGTCGGCTTGCTTGAAATTAAAGGCGCCACCGTGTTATTTGAGGCAGGCTTCACCGATAGCACTGGCAAGGTTAGTGGGAGATGGCCCGGGGACCCCTCTCTCTCTCTCTCTCTCTCTCTCTCTCGTCTGCGTGCACGAGCGTATGCCTCGTCAGTTCTTCTAACGAGTCTGCCTCAAATACGACGCTTGGTCATTTCGCTTCGGGTGAGTTGGCCCGCAACATTTCGATGTACAATTACTCCGGATGGGATCCCCTTCTCAGAGTGTGCGTCTTCGGGGATCGGTGGAGTCGTGCGTCAAAAGTTCGGGCGACAGGAGGAGTCAGGGCGTGGCCAGAGCAGTGGTGGCGCCTCCACCTGATCCGATCATTCCCCCGGCGCTTCTGGTGCGAACTAAATGTTAACGAAAAATTCGATTATTCGCCTCGGCGACCGAAGCGAAACCACGTGGCGTGAAAAGGCTAAAATTGACACGAAAACTAAGCCTAAAGCCCCGCTCACACTGCATCGTACAAAAGGCACTCTGCAGACGTAATCTCGGGCGTGTTTTTTCTTGCATGATAGACACCGCTCATACAAGAACTGTTTTCAAACATGTTCGATGCACGTATAAAGCAAGTATGCTTCAAAGATGTTTAAGGCGTGTCCGCGAATAATTTTTTCATTATGTCTGCAGTGAGCGCCTTGTCTTTTGTATGGTGTATATGGGCAGTGTGACTCTGGATTTAAAAAAAAAAGACTTTCCGATTAATCCGGCGTCCGCACGATGTATTCGTTTATTGCACCATTGAATGCGGCTGTGACCACGATGGAGTGTTGTGTTCGTTACCGAAAATAAGTAACGAAATAGCGTTTGTCGTTAGATCGTCAAAGGTTAACGCGTTACTGAGATTTGTTACAGTCCCGCAAATGTAATAAAATACCGTTAGTGTTACTTCCAAAATCAAACGAACGTTACTTTTGCGTTACTCGAGATTTCAGTATTTGGCAGCCATAAGCAGCAGCGAACTCCGACAACAAATAAACGTTCGCAGAGCGATTGGGCACTATTTTTATCATCCGTTTCTTAAATACGTACAATGCAAAGCGGCCCCGATGGCGTGTTAGCTCTTTACAGGGATCGAAAACATTGCTAATTTTACTCAAAAGTAACGAGTTACGAGTAACGTAATTTGATAGACAATACCGTAAAATATTCACAAAATTCCTTTAATGGGTAAAGGCTTCGAATCCCAAGGAGTACGTTAGTACGTTAATTCCAACACTGCCGCGAACTCACCTTCATCGAGATTGAAAAGGAAAAACTAATTGGGGCCCAAACGGGGTTTGCAAGACTTGCACTTTGTAGTCCCTACCGCTGCGACTTGTAGTTGGCCAGAGGAAGTATCTGTGAACGCGCTTGACCCGCGTTCTTACAAAGCCTGAAAGAATCCGAGGAGAGGAGGAAACCAGAGGGATGTCATAACACCGAGCTCTGGCTGAAATGATTAGTGGCTAAACGCATAGCTTTTCTCTCAACTCACTGTTCGAACGGGTTCGAAAGGCGAACGTCGGCGTCCGGCGTCCGGCGTTCGTCTACCCATTACTAATTCAAACCAGAGCTCGGTTCTCCTCTCCTTCAGTTTGTATCCGGATAGCGTCCCCTCGTTTTCGTACCCTGGCTATACAAATTTTCTAATCAACATCCTGTAGCGGCTCCTCAGGTGCCGCCACATGTAATATGACAACCACCCCCTTCCGTGTTTCCGACTATAAAAGCATGCAGTCAATTATGAAACGCTGAAACGCTCAATCAGGGTCCTATACTGCAGGGCGGGACCAAGTGGCATAGGGAGTCTGGGAGATTTCCGCCGTCTGCGATCGGTCAGCTGCGCCGCGCTGTCTAATCGCAGACGGCGGCGATGTCCCGCTTGGTCCCGCTGCGTAGCATAGGGTCCCAGGTGTCATATCTTCTGGTCCTTCGAGTAGAGATCTCGTGACAATCGTAGAAGTCATTACGTGATTTTTCACCAGACCAAATTGCACTTTGCTCGTCGCTAGCGTCGGGACGTGGATACCCTATTATTGCCGCTTCGCTCCAGTAAGGTACTAAGATTAAACAGCGCACAGAACGCTAAAATTACCAGTTTGCTCCAGTGAAAGACGGCAAGCAGCAACCATTGCTTCGTCGCTGTTCAGATACATGGTCACGTATATTTATTGCGACGGAATCAACAGAATATGTGCGAGTAGTTAACCTCAACTGCAGTGATCGACACCCCTTGCTCGAATTCGTCTGACCTGGATTAGTCGAGCACATATCGCGGTTACACTATGTTTCATCGTAAAATGTACGAGAAACGTTCGCTTTCTTTGTTACGCAGCCAATTCGAAATCTACGCGCTGGTCATTATGCAGACATCTTTATTAACGAGAATGACGAAATTAGTCCCTCGAGCTTGCGTTGCTGCTTAGCAACTTTCCTCACTTGCTATGGCGTCGTCACCGCTATTTTCAGAACAATCATCGCTCGTGCCTCGTGCTGCTGCAGCCACCCTCCAGCCCGTTCGCCCTCAGTCACCGTACGCGACAAGTAGCGCCACCAGGCCTCCATACCATTGGTCCCGGCCACCATGAGAACTTTCGTTTCCACCGGGAAGGATAGAGTGCCTCAATGCTGCTTACTGCTACGCCAATTGTTAGGGTGGGGACATTTTTTGGAAGGGCAAGTTCCGCCTTTCCCCGACCGTGTGGCAACCATCTTGCCTCCTGTCTCCTGACCGGCGCCGAAAACAAACGCATACTTGACGGAACGCGGGGCGTTGCACGTTCAAAGTTAGGAACAAAATAAAATGGCACTAAAGGGTCAAGGACTAGACAGTAGACAAAACAGGCGTTGTTTTATTTTGTACCTATACATGCACCAACGCACCAACTAGCCCAGCAATGTACTTTACTTTTCAAGGTTACCTCGCTTCATTTCACACGTGCTACTGCTCAATAACAGACTACTTCCAAAACTCCCTGCACGCAAGATAGCGTGCGTTGCATTATCGGACTCGGTTGGTCAGGGAGAGGAGTGGAATGACTTCAGTTTCGATCGCCCCATTGATGAAGTAGTGCATCTCAGCACTGCATCAAAATAAAGTCAGCGCGCGCTTGTATTGCACCATTCATTTTCGTGAGAGCCCCGTTTAAGAACACGAACCTTCGGCGGCCGTAAGAGCCTGCTTAGCGAGGAGTATGAGTACGGCCTGCCGCGTCCACACCCCTCTGGCTCCTTGGCTACCACTCCAGAGTGCATCACGACCCTCCCGGGTTACGAATCATTTCAGAGGCCTAGGACATCGAGGAGCCGATGGAACAGGGTCACTGGCTCAGCACACTTCTTCTACGTGCCATCATTTTCCTGTGCTTATCTGCACACAAACTCCGGCGCGTCAAAAGCCCCCCCCCCCCCAAAAAAAGAAAAAGAAACACGTGCCCCAGCCATTCATTTGTATCGGTAGGCAACACCGACAGTGTTATAAATTTAAGGAAAGTGGCATATTCGAAACTGAAAGCACTGCATTTGGTCGTGACGTGATGTCGTGAAGTGAGGTTGGCCAATCAAAACCGAAACTTAGTGGTCAGCCAGTACCCAAGATGCTTCGCGTGGAATCTGGCCGCTAGGATGGCTGTAAGCAGCCCATAAAGCACGGTAAAGCGGGAGGCAAGATGGCAGCTCCGCTAGTAGACGACAGAGTTGTCTCCACTCTGGGAGGGGTCGCCAGCCCAACAACATTGAGGCACTGTAAGGAGTGAGAGTTTCTTTCTTTTATATATATATATATATATGTATATATGCAAAACGCTGGAAATGTTGGCACTGACTTGAAGAGGCCGGCTATCGCATGTGTACTGAATGTCGCTCATTTCGAAGGGCAGTTCCAGCGGAGGGGGAACTATGACACGAAGCGGTCGTGGGTGGGGAGCAGGACTCTCGGGAATCTCGGTGAACGGGCCGTCATTAAACACCAAATATCAATAAAACTGACCAGAATCTTGTTGAACGAAAAGAAGTGCCGTGTACTGTATGTGTACCTGTGTACATCTCGTGCTGCAGTGCAGAAGTCGCTTGTAAATACGCCTGCTGGCGTCTTAGACATGTGCGTCGGTTTGACCGTTCCTCAAAACGAATGTCGGGGTTTATGTAGATATGTAACAATAAAAACACTAAAGAAAAAGAAGCAATGAAGGTGGCCATGAAAATAAAGATATTTGATTTCGGATCTGGGGTTTTCAAGTGTGTTTTTGTCCTGTCGTGTCGAGACGTTTTGTGGACTGCAGCTAGGTTCCGCTTACGAATTTTACTGAAAGTATAGCCAAAAAAGTTCTTATTCAACTTGTATGGCCTGTATGACTTGGGCAGCGTTGTTTGACTCAAACACACTGAGGACCATAAACCAGGAGCTTGATTTTTAGTGTAAAATGAAAATATTAAAAGCATCCCAGCGGCGTGAAATTTCTACAACCTAGCACGTGCACGTTCGTCGCTTCTAGCCAAATTTAGCCGAATCACCCCATACACGCGCAGCGTTACTGCACAATAGTTGCTGTGTTGCCACGACCAGTGAGTACCCGAGATGCTAAGCGCAACTGCCTGCTCATCGAACAAAACGTCGTGTTATATAGACGTTTGCTTCAAAATACAATATCAAAGAAGTGAGCATTTGTTTCACGAGGAACTACAACCCTAACTTGCTCCTGTAGTTTTCCTAACGACTTACAAAAAAACGAAAAAAAAAGTGATAGCCGTTTACAACTCTCTGTAACGCCGAATTAGAGCGCAGCTCTTGAGGAGGAGTAGGGAAGGGACTGGGGGCGGTCATTGGGGGAGCGCACGTGACCTCGGGGAGGGGGGGGGTCCCGTGACCCCTCTGCCCGGGAGTCCTCCCGAAGAAACCGAGGTCCTCCCGAGTCCTCCCGAGGAGCCCGAGGTCCTCGAAGGAACCCGAGGTCCTCCCGAAGTCATCCCGAGGAAGGACCTCGGGTCTTCCCGAAGGAACCCGAGGTCCTTCGGGAGGACCTCGGGTTCCTTCGGGAAAATTTACCCATAATGCACCGCGCGGTTACGCCGACGCGCGACGCCGACGCCGACGCCGCTCAAGCCGGAAACGGGCGCCTAAGAGCTGCGCTCTAAAACTGCTTGCTTTACAAAGCACACAAATAGCTACCTGTGAAATCGCAATGAGCGCGATTTACTTGCTTCGAAGCAAGCAGGTCGCGACATGCGGTCCAGATGTATGTTGAGCCACTATTAGCGACGTGCGCGACCAAGAGCGTCGCTGTGGTCGGCATTCGCGATTGGCTAAACCATAGCTTCCTGTATACTGATAATGCCTGCCCCATCGCCGGAAAAGGGCGAGGCAAATTCTGCCAATCACAGTGAGGCAAATTCTGGTCGTGACACCACGAACGGAAACCATGAGAGGGCGCCACCGAAACATGTTGGCGCTAATGTGGCAGCTTTAGCCACCACTGCGGAGTAGCGCTACGCTTTTCCACGCGTATCCGCTCGCCGCGATTGGTCTGGCGCGGGACCATAGCAACCGACCGAGCTGGCTCAATTTCTATACCACTCGACACAGACGAACAAGGCCAATATTTGCCGAAGAATAGCGTTGGGCTATTTCGGAGCACCTCCCACGTCTGGTCCTTTCGCTTTTTGAGTAGCGCGAACTAGGGCACTGCACCAGCCGACCTTTTGATGCCCGCGTCTGTTGATTCTCGGTCTTACCCAACGCGAGCCCGGCCGAGATAGGTTGCCCACCTGATCCGGCACGGCCCGAGGCCCGGCCTTGATGGAGGTGCCTCGACAGCGGGAGATAAAGACCGTCTCGGACTCGGGCCGGACAGCGATGCGTGCTTCCCGTCGCGGCACGGGGACCGTGCCGGTCCCGGGCTTTCGGCTTAAAAGGGCTCCTGGGCGGTTCAATTTTCAGCGTTCGTACGTATGGCGCGTGATTTGGTGGTTTTGTCATAGTTTTGCGAAGCGAGGAACATGCGCGTGCTGGGCTGTGGAGATGGTATGCTGGGCTCTTGATTTGAACACATTGGAATGGTGTATGTTCTGTTCACCCTTTAAGGGTGTTCGGAAACGAAATGTTTTCCCTTATTTATTTGTTTAAATGTGGTCTATGTTGTGCCGGCAACCCAGAAACACTAGCCTAAACTAGTGTTTCTGGGCTGCCAGCAGAAAAGTCAAGAAAACTAATTTAAAAAATAATTAACAGATTTCAGAATAGCGTCTGGTGGCGGTCTGTGAAGTTCCGTTGGAATGCCATCCACGTCATGAGTTCCTAAGAAGCAGCGCCAGCTCGCGGCAATATGGCTCGCTTCTGGAGCTACTTGGTCCTGAATGTGACTCTGGCGGAGAACGCTGACGTGCTTACTACGTTGTATATGTTACAGCTTTCCCGGTGCTTCCGGCAACGATGCATTCCGCAACATCAAGATTACCATTCTTTGTAGGCGTTGGGTAGGATTAACATGCAACTAAATGCAAAGCTGCAAGCGAGCTGGACAAGAATGACGAAAATAGTCCCTGGAGAAGCAAGAGGGACAAAGGACAAACACAAGTCTCCAAACACAGCTAATTGACTGGTGCGCGACCGAAAAAATCCGCCTAGTCTGGGTATCGAACCCGGGACCTCTCCATTTCCAGTGGAGCGCTCTGCCAACTGAGCTAACCAGGGGTTAGACGTCAGTAGAGCAAGCAGGTTTATCAGCTGCCACCAGTGTAACACCAGCAAGGGTAAAAGCGCGATTTCGGGGTTGACGCTTAGGTTGCAAGCTTTCACCTTGCTGGTGGTAGTCGTTTTGAGATCGACAGCACGAATGAAGCAAATGACAGTACCAAACAATAAAGTAGTCTAAAATGTAAGTTATGAAATAAACCAGAAATGCACACTGGTGAGTTCGGCACTCGTTTGTAACGTACAAAAAGCCTGTCGCAAACGCGGCTATAGTGAGCCACAAGTTGGCAACACACCTCATTGCACTCCGGCTATGCGCTCACGCCGCGTGGTAGCCCCGCCAGCGAAGACAGGCAAGGCGAACCCGTCAGACGACCGAAACGGAAATACGACGATGCAACACTGCTATCGGAAAACGCGTCATAGCAAAGCCATCAAGACGAGCAAAAATCGCGAACTCAAACCACAAACCAAAAGTCGCCACCGCGATAGCCAGCGAATTGCAGAAATGGACTGGGGGTGGCAGGTAAACTGGCAGGTAGTACGCAAACAGCTGAATTAGTTGGCAAACTTCAACGCGCGAGCATCCGTCTACACAATTATTCCAACTACTGCTGCGGCAAGCGCAGCAGCTTCGACTTATTGACGTCAGTTCCGTTAGCAGTTTGTTAGCGTCAGTTCGCCCTGCGGAAATAATCCCAGAGACTCGCGTCGTCGTAGGCTTCTGGCGCTTCTGGCTATCGGCGACGTCATTCCAAAAATATAATAATAATCCAATCTCATCCCTTTACATGAATAGCATTTTAGGTATAG
>JAZHYW010056184.1:0-64273 GCA_037355805.1 Ixodes ricinus
ATATACACAAATAAAAAAGAGAAAAAAGGCCGAAAAAGAAATAAGCCCGTAGCAGACGACGCGTTGCCTCAACACTGCTCCGCGCCAACGTTGCTCCGCATGCCAACAGCATTGCGTCAAAAACCTTCAACAGCCCAGAAGGAAAGATGGCAGCTTGCAGAGGACTTCCATTGGACATGTAAGTACGCACGGACTTGCCGGAAAGTCTTGTTTTGGTTTCGTTTCAATAATAGCGACAGGTGGATGTCGCACTGTCGCCCTTATCTGTTGATATCCAAGAGCGGTTCAGTCTCGATTTCAAAGAATAATCTTCGAAATCGCAACACTATCAATGCTGAAACATTTATTGTGCCATTTTATTTTGTCCTTCATAAAACAGGTCAACTGTAGTTAGGTATACGTGAATTACTCGGCTTTCGAATACTCCAAAGTGTACGTTCAAACGTGAGAAACTTATTTCGTTAGCTTTTTAAGCCACCGAGGAATAACATTATATAATTTTCTTGCCAGAGCCTGTCAAATAAAAGTAAAGAACTGAAATTCGGATGTCGATCCCATGCACTCCGCCGGGCGAATGAATTAAAATGGCGCCCTCTCCTCACAGCTCGGACCAGCCGAGACTTCAGGCTCATGCTCTCATGCCTCTCGCTCTGCACCGCGGGCTGAATGGCTCACTCGGGAGAGGTACATTACGGCCGCGAAATCATAGACTGGCCAAACTGTTGACGGGCTTCTGGGCCATAGAGCCAGAGCTTCAATTCTGGGAGAATATGAGTTTCCTTTGATGGGTGACCCTGGGAACGGAAGGGGCCAAATAATAAATCTTAATATGTTTACTACAAAAAAGGCAGTAGAATTTCTTTTATTTCAGTGAATCAGTAGACCTGGAATGAAATCAGTAGATCTACTGATAAATCAGTAGATCTGGCAACACTGGCTTGAGGTCACCGTTTCATCTCTCCTGACACCCACTGGTGCAGCTCTGTCAGCTGACCGTTAATGGCACCTTTTGTAATGTATGTCTGTCGCAAAGTGAGCTTTGTAAAATCTTGAACAAAGCACCTGTGTTAGGCACAGTGTCCTAGGAGTCTTTTAACGGTTTTATGGCCTGACGGCGGAGAAAAACCGGCATCGACATGCGTCGTCTAGGCGTCTGGACGATCATTCTTGCTGCTCACGGCGTGGCCTAAGAACTTGAGTTCATGATAAACAAACCGACATTCCGTTGGCTTCCGATTTAGTCTTGCGCCCTCGATGGCTTGAATTACGGTATGAAGTGACCGTAAGTGCAATTCCAAGTTTCTGGCGGCCACCACAAGGTTGTTGAGGTAGACGAGACAACTCTGAAAGTTTAAGCCTGCTAGCACGGCGTTGATTACACGCTGGAAGTTCGCCGGCAGTTTTCTTCCGGCCCCATTCATCAACTTCGATGTGCGGTACACACAATTCAGTCCGTCGACGAAAAGCATTGGGAGTGAGCAGACGGTCCAGAGTATCGTGTACGCGGGAAAGTGGGTAAACACCTTTTTTGTCAAAGCATTAAGCTGACGATAGTTTGCACGAAACCTCAGGGTTCTGTCCTTCTTTTTCGAGCACGACTGGTGACGCCCATGCAATGCGTGACGGCTGGATGATGTCATCATTCCATTCAGAATTTACTAAACTTGTTTTTGGATGACTTCCATTTTTTTCAAACAGACACGTTACAGTGCCTGATAGATACCCACTCTACCAGTCACCGTATCCTGTCTGTTTGAAAAAAAAAGTGGAAGTCATCCAAAAGACAAGTCGCTATCTGTAGCAACGCCATGCTTCTCTACTTGTCTTTGTCGAACTTTCGACGACGCTGCAAACACTTCACTGTATTCAGCAAGGAGATCAACCATTTGCCGGCGTTTTGGAGCTGCGAGGTCCGGGTTAATGTCGAGCTGCTGCAGCCACGTGCTCCTTTGCTGTGACAATGAGGTTTCCTCAGAGATTGCGGTTACCTCCCCGCAGGGGGCACCTGTGAAAGCAGGTGTTTGGAGAGTGGCGTCTCCACGGACCCCGAGCCATGCGGGTTCGCCCGCCCACGTCTGGCTGTGCGTGGCTTTCCCGTGTCTGGGGAAAAGGGCATCCTGGTGGTTGAGCCGAGCCCGGGGTAGGTTTGGACCCTTCGGGGCCCCCGGGTGAGGCAATACACCACTTCGGCCCCTGCTTCTCATAGACGGGAGTCCTGGTATGGCCCGGCCAGGATGATTCAGTCTAGTCGCCACTTCTACTATCCCCTCCCTTCTTTCACCCTTGTCTTCTCCTTCTTTTCACTCTTCTCATTTCTCTTCTTTCCTTTTTCAACTTCTTTGGCGGCAAGGGCTAACCTTGGGTGGCGACAGACCCCTTGTCCTAAACCACACTTGGTTATAGTACCTGGGCAGTGCTAATAGTTTAACGGTTCCAGCAAAGCCCTTTTTGTTATGGTCCGTTAACTATTCCCTTGTTGGGCTCCGTGGTGGGCGGCACACCACAGGTTCTGAAAACTTTCCGCCTCTTATGGCTCCCTCCCTCTCTAAACCCGGTTCCAGGCAGGCATCCAAACGGCCCTGTCCGGAACAAGTCATCGCCAAAGCACCAGAAACAGAACACTTTGTAAAGTTTTTTGTAGTTCACTCTGAAGATGATCAACGCCCTGCCGCCAAGCTGTCTCCGTTCATTGTTGCCAAAGTTCTTGAGCACTTGATCGGACACTCCTACCAAGCAAAAAAGCTGCATTCTGGGGACCTTCTTGTTGAGGTCACCACTCAAGCGCAAAGTGTGGCCATTCAGAAGATGAAAAGCATCGTTGAGACCTCAGTCACGGTAACGCCGCATAGAACGTTGAACACTGTGCGCGGTGTCATATCTGAAGAAGACCTTCTAAATGTAAGCGAGGATGAGATCCTTGAAGGCCTACAAAACTCAGGTGTCACTGCAGTAAAGCGGATTATACTTCGCCGCGAGGGTCAGGAGATACCCTCAAAACATCTTATTCTTTCTTTTGAACGGCATAGTCTCCCAGCGACAGTGAAGGCAGGCTATCTGAACTGCCGTGTCCGTCCTTATGTGCCAAACCCTCAAAGGTGTTTCAGGTGCCAACGGTTCGGGCACGGGTCCAGGAACTGCCGCGGAAGAGAGATCTGCGCCAAGTGTGGCAGCAACGAACATGTTGCAGACGTCTGTGAAAATACTGTGTGCTGCTCCAACTGCAAGGGCACCCACGCAGCGTACTCCCGTGTCTGTCCCCTGTGGAAGCAGGAGAAGGAGATCCTGAGTTTGAAAGCTAAAGAGAACATCACATACCTTGAGGCCAAGAAACGCTGGTCATTCCTTGCACAAGGCTCATATGCCGACGTGGCGCGCCGGGGTCCTGCGCCACGTATGGAGTCGAGGGCAACCCAGGTCTTGCTCGAAGACCTGGCTGCCGCCCTCAGGACCCCAAAGCCTACCCAGGGGCAGCGGGCTCCCTCTCTTCGCGGAGAGGGTTCGCCAGCTGCTCCCACGTCCCAAGACAGGCCAGCGGCTGCTGCGCCTGTACAGTCCGCGCGGTCTCCTACTAGGGAGAAAAAGCGAGGCCCTCGGCCTCACTCTCTGGAGAGACCGCCAGCAACCAAGGAGCTGCATGGTCCTCATGCAGCTTCTGTAACACAAAAGGAGGCGGAGCAGATGGACGGGGTTGAATCCCTCCCAAGTACATCTGCTCTGTCAGGCTCTGGTCGCGGCCGCAGGTTAGGTTCTCGCAGCTCCGACCCTCCCAGGCCGTCAAGCAAGCCTGCTTGCGGAGCTCAGGAGGGCGGGGCTCCTGCCCTGTCCACCTCCCCATCTACCCCTGGGTCTGACCAGGAGGAGATGGAGTGGCAGGATCCGAAGACCAAACAAAAAACTAAAAAACCTGTGATCCCTCCGAAGTGATTAGACTTTCACTCTTCACCCGTGTGTTCGTAATTTTATATCTTTATAATGGTTTCAGTGCTAATGCAGTGGAACTGTCGAGGGCTCCTAAGTAACCTGGATGATGTGGAATTTTTGCTGGAGGAACACAAGCCACGTGTGCTTTGCTTGCAAGAAACTCATTTAAACTCCAGCCATACCAATTTCCTCAGACGGTACCAGATATTCCGGAAGGATCGTCCGTGCTCAGTCAGTTCTTCTGGAGGAGTTGCGGTGGTTCTCCCGAGAGAAGTGCCCTGCGTACAGGTTCCACTGTCCACCTCACTGGAAGCAGTGGCTGTACGGTTCATGCTTCATAAAGCTCTGACAGTGTGCTCTTTATACTTACCACCATCCCTTACTTTGAAATCCTCAGATTTTAATTCGTTTTTAGACCAGCTTCCCGAGCCATTCCTTTTGATGGGCGATTTTAATTCTCACAACCCTCTATGGGGGAGCACACGTCGTGACATCCGAGGGAAAATTATTGAGTCTGTCCTATTCTCGCGAACACTTTGTCTTTTTAACACTGGTGAGCCTACCTTTTTTAGCTGTCAACACCTTTCTTCATCATGCATTGATCTCTCTATTGGGACTGCCACACTTTTTCCTAACTTTTCATGGCATGTGCATCCTAACCCATATGGTAGCGACCATTTCCCCATTATTTTAAAGTGCACTGCTCCTTCATCCTCTCTCATGACACGTTCGCCACGCTGGAAAGTAGACCAGGCAGACTGGGCCATGTTTGAAAGTTCGTCTGAGGTTAACCCTGAAACCTTAGTTGGCTTGGATGTGAATGATGCCTGCAAATTCCTTACCGACTCTATAGTTAAGGCAGCTCATAAAGCTATTCCGCAGTCTTCTACACGCCTTCCTGTTAAGCCGAAACCTTGGTGGACTAAAGAGTGTAGTGAGACTCGGAAAAAACAAAATTGTTTATGGGATGTGCTACGCCGCTACCCGACGCCTCCAAACGTCTTAGCCTTCAAACAGGCTCGGGCGAAGGCTCGATATGTTCGTCGTCAATCCAAAAGGACGACATGGAAGAAATACACCTCCTCCGTTAATAGTCACACCAGTGTAAAAGTTGTCTGGGAAAAAGTGCATAAAATTAGTGGGGATTATCGAGCCTTCTCTATACCGCTTTTTGTTCTACCAGGTGGTGTACTGCCTAGTCTTGAGCAGCAGGCCAACATTCTAGGAGAGCACTTTGCATCTGTATCGGGTTCATCGCATTACTCGGCTGCATTTTTAAAGCATAAAAGTGTTATAGAGAAGAAGAGAATAAATTGCTCTGGAGGGCTGCGAGAACCCTATAATAGACCATTTACTTTTCGAGAGTTACAGGCAGCCCTAAATAAAAGTAAAAATACTTCCCCAGGACCAGATCGGATTCACTACTGTATGCTCAAGCATTTGCATTCCAATACCCTGCAAGCGCTTTTAAACTTCTTTAACAAAATCTGGCGAGAAGGTGTCTTCCCAGATTCCTGGAAAAGAGCCGAGGTTATCCCGCTCCTTAAACAAGGAAAAGATCCATCATTACCCTCAAGTTACCGACCCATAGCCCTTACCAGTTCCTTGGGGAAAACATTTGAACGGATGATAAACTCAAGGTTGGTCTATTTTCTAGAGGAAAATAATCTCCTCGATAAGTTTCAATGCGGTTTCCGTGCTCACAGATCAACGGTGGATAACCTAGTCAGACTCGAGAAAACTATTCGCGAAGCTTTCGTTAATAGACAGCATTGTGTCTCCGTCTTTTTTGATATAGAGAAGGCTTACGACACAACATGGAGATATGGAATCTTGAACGATCTTGTCTCGTATGGAATTCGTGGCCAAATGCTCTCCATTATCAAAAGCTTCTTGGAAGACAGATACTTTTATGTCAAGCTTGGGACAACCTTCTCTCGTAGGTTTGTCCAAGAGAATGGAGTTCCACAAGGTGGTGTCCTTAGCGTAACACTATTTTTAATAAAAATGAATTCTATTGCAAAGTCTATCCCACAATCACTTTCCTACTGTCTTTACGTGGATGACTTGCAGATCTCTTGCTGTTCGTGTAACATTTCAGTCTGCGAGAGACAGCTTCAGCTGGGAATTAATAGTCTGATGAGGTGGGCTGATGCCAATGGGTTTAGTTTTTCACCAGAGAAGTCAGTATGTGTAAACTTTTCATTACGTAGGGGCATGATCCTAGAGCCTAGTCTGACCTTAAGGGGGCAGGCAGTTCCTGTTCGTAATGAACACAAGTTTTTAGGAGTGATCTTTGATAAAAAGTTGAATTTCCGCAGTCATGTTCTTTACCTGAAACAGAAGTGCTCAAAGTCAATGAACCTCCTAAAGGTGCTTTCACACAAGTCTTGGGGTAGCGATCGGGAATGCCTCCTTCGTCTCTATCGCTGTTTGGTTCGTTCAAAATTAGATTATGGATGCGTAGTGTATGGATCCGCACGTCCTTCTACCCTTCAGGTGTTGGACCCAATCCACCATCAAGGCCTGAGGCTTTCCACTGGTGCTTTTCGGACGTCCCCTATTCCTAGCCTATATGCTGAGAGTAATGAATATTCACTTGAAAAGAGACGATTTTATTTAGGGTTCCAGTATGTATTAAGAATCCTCTCTATCCCTTCACATCCAATCCAAGAAGCAATCCACGATTCTCGCTATGTAACCACATTCCAAAACAAGCCATCTGTTGTGCCCCCTTTTACGCAGAGAATTAAAGCATATTCACAGGCATACAATCTTGACAGTTGCAGTCTAGTTGCTCAACTCCCACCTGCAGTAGCTCCTTGGGAGTGCATAGCACCCAAAATCGATTTTACTCTGATTAAATATAATAAGCGGCAAACTTCTGCTGCTGCCTTGCTGCAGGAGTTTTCCCAAGTTGCTTATGCGTACAACAACTGTAGGAGCTTCTTCACAGATGGTACTAAGAGTGACTCTGTTGTTGGTTGTGCTGTTATAAGCGAGACATGGAAGGTTGTTAGACGTCTTGATGCCAGAGCCTCAATCTTTACTGCAGAATTATATGCTTTAATTTTAGCCGTTGAATTCATTATAGAAAACTCTATCCAGTATTCTGTTATCTACTCTGACTCTCTCAGCGCATTAAAGGCGCTTTCTTCTTTGGAAGTACCAAAGAATACCTTTGTTACTAGGCTCCGGAACATTGTGCACAATGCAGCAAAATCACACCTACACATCAATTTTTGTTGGGTGCCTAGTCATGTCGGTATTCAGGGAAATGAGGATGCTGATAGAGCTGCCAGTACATGCATTGAGAGGCAAGTGGATATCAAGGACATTCCATACACTGATTACAAACAGAGTCTTAAAAGAGCAATCCAGAAAAACTGGCAGTTAGAATGGGACACGGAAATACAGAACAAGTTTCATTGCGTGAAACCTACCCTGCAGGAATGGGCAAGTTGCCGACACAGGGAGCGCTTCTTTGAGGTGGTGCTCTGTCGTCTGAGATTGGGACACACCCATCTCACGCATGGGTACCTCCTACGGGCAGAGGCAGCTCCGAAATGTGAACACTGTAAGGAGTTATTGAGTGTCATGCATATTCTTATCTCATGTCCTAAGTACCATCACGAACGCACCACTTTTTTCTCTACCTTTTTCCGCAATCGCGTCCCGTTCCACCCGGCATTATTATTGGGTGACGAACCTCTTGTGCCGCACCGTCAAGTTTTTAAGTTTTTAGATAGCATTGGCATCCTACATCAGCTATGAGTTTTAGTTTGTTTTCATTTCTATTATGCTTGCCTGAAGATTACCGCTAGAAAAGAGCCGGCGATCTTGTATCGTCGGCACATTCTCCCAAACTTCCTAGTGTTAAGGAAATTCCTTTAGAGTGCCTCTGGTTAGTGGAGCATCGGTTAAAATATCTGGAGGCCTTAATAGGCCTGTATCTTGTAAAGTTTTAAGCATTCATTCCCCATAGTTTTTAAAATGGAACTACCTACTATAGGTCTTTTCAGTATTGCCTTTAACTTACCCTGTGTTTGGCACACTATGGCGCTTAGTTGCCGCTGTGCCCATTAAACACCTAATTTTCTTCTTCTTCTTGTTCTGCGGTTACCTCGGCTGGCGTTTGCGTAGCCCTTCGTTGTACCCTTTGTTAGGTGCTGCGGCTCCTCTGAAATGTTCTTCACGAGAACAGTTTTATGTTCTTCTTGCAACTCCGTTACATCTCATACGACGCCAGTTGATTTTTCAAGAAGCAGTAGGACGCTTGACTTAAAAGAAAAAAGCTTACCGCACGTGGCTGCGCCAGTTATAAAGGTACGGAAACACTCGACAGCAGCGGGAGAATGGCATGGTCGGCAATAATTCAGATCGCGACTGACGTTGTGATGGGCTCCGCCAGCGGCGCGCTAGGCTTTCGCATGGCGTCAACTGCTGCGCCCTGAGGTCGCTGACGGCGCCATACGCAAGAGAAAGTTCATTCCGAGGATAACGTCCTTTGTGCATTCTTGTAGATCAACGAACATCACAGGGTCACATTTCACCGTGAATCTCGACGCGAGCAGTGCATCTGCCGAGTGGTGTGATAGGGTTCCTTCCGGTGGCTCGTATTTGAAATTCATTCCAATGCGTCGTTAATTTGTAAGATTTCTGAGAGGTTCCACCTCAAAACGGCACAGTCGGCTCCAATGTCCATGAGTGCTGGCGTGTCGCGGCCGTCAATGGGAACATTGAGGTAGTTAGGCACTGCCGCTGAAACATCGTTTCGGCACGTGTTGTCGCAAGACTGGTTGCTCTCGAACGTTTTTGGGGTCTCTTTAGGTCATCGGCATACGGAAACTTCACATCTAGAAATTGCCGCTCCCGAGGGGGGGGGGGGGGGAACAGCCTCTCACGCGGGATCTGCGGTGAGGCGATTTTTGGCGTTGTGGTGACATCGAGTGGAATTTGCGACGGGGAGACGGTCCCGGTGATGATGACCGACAGAGGTATTCGTCGATTTCCTGAGGTAAATCGCCATGCCTTGAGCGTGAGGCGCTCGTCTTAAAACCTCGGAGCCCAACCTTGTGGTAGTATCAGCGGCGATAGACATGGCCAGTCTCTCGACAGTGTTAGCATATCGGGCGCCGGTATGCCGCCCTCCACAGGTCGGTATTTCGAGGCCCGTGGTGCTCCCGCAGAAGAGCGTTCTGTGGCGAAGCGGCCTTTCGTTAGGTTCCACCAATACTACCAGGAAGACAGGACCGGCGGGCGACGAGCTACGTTGGAGTACATCAAAAGAGGTCGGCGGTTCCGGAGTGGCGTTGGCGACAGAACCTGTGACTCGTAGCGCTTGCCAAACTTCTTCCTTAAAACCTTGGCGATTGAAGGCGAAGCCGGGCTAGCGGCGAGCAGGAAGGTGCCTCTTGATTTCCTCCAGGACGACGTCCCTGATAATCTCGCTGATGCCCGGGGTGTGGAGCCGCTAGAAAGCGAAAAGGGTAGCAATGCCGGAAAGCCGCTGCTTGTGTATTCGACGTGCTAGTTGCGCACGTTCTATAATTGCCGCCTCCCGTGACGAACTCGTCGAGTATTGTCGGGGTATTGCGAAAGAGACCGCTAAAATATCTCGCTCTTCACGACCATCATCAGGCGCTGCAGCTCTTCTTCTTGGTAGCCTGACAGTCGGCGCGAAGCTCAGGCCACGAACATCCTCGACGAAGCTAGTGAGGCTCTCATTCAGGCCTTAGGTCTGTGTTTAAAGAAGGTGTTGGGCCCCCTTGCGTGGGTACCTTCAGGTAAGCATCATCTTCAGTTCTTGCTTACACGCTTCCCGCGAAATTAACGTGGTTCTCAAGACACTGCCTTGCAGTTCAATCCAGCAAAAAGTACATTTTTCCGCAAGCATTTCTCAGTTCACCACCCCTTTGGCGGGCCACACGTTCATTTTGTCGCAGGCAATCCTTGATGTCCTAGTGTGTTTTCCTGCGTAAAGATGTTGGAGTTCGAGATGCAACGTGTAGGTAAACGACGGCGGCGGCGGCCAGAATCTGAGACGAACGGTTGTCTATCGTCGGCGTCGTGGGCTGCTTGGTCTTGTTCGGCGAAAGTCCGAATTGCGAGGATTGGCCTTGAGTGCGGCGACTTTATCTGGTCTCGGTCTTCTTCTTGTTGGAACTTGGTGATCTTGGAATCGGACTTGAGCTGCGTGCCCTCGGACGGCTACGCTGCACGAACATGCGCTACCCAGGACCTCCACTAAAATGTCACTAATGACAAAGAATGAGGCGGCGAACAGCTGGAGAAACTAAACGTGTACGGCGGTTAACTCGGCCAAAACAAAATAAGAATGAATAATGAATAACAGAGAAGCGTAATGTTGTCACTTGTTTTTTGTTGATCTGTGAAGCAAGTTTGGTTTCTTTTTTTTTCAGAATGTCAGTCTGATTCTTATACATGGTGTTGCAGGAAGTCTGTATGATGACAAAAAGACTGCAGGTGACTAGGAGCTCCCGATGAGCTGCCAGTTTGAATAGCAGCCATTAAGTCAGCGAAGGCCTGCAGGCAAATCAACCCCACCCGTTTCTCTGCTGGCATTCGAGATAGGATGCTTTGTAAAAGGTGAAACAGGGCCCATGCACTGCTTCCGCAGGACCCTGTTGGTATTTACCTGGCATTTTGTTTTCTAAACAAATAGCACCATTACAAACTGTAATATACCGAGCAAGCGCCCACTCCAAATTGGAGATGACAATAGAAAACAGGGGGATAGGGTTGATACGATTGCAAAGGTGACCAAGGTCGGGTGGTCTCTTGGTCTGACCATGAAATTACGAATAGCTGCCGTTTGCACAGCTATGTGATTGTGCGAACACGTACAAACAAGAGTGTTTTTTTCGTTTTTTTATTTCAAAGAATGACCCTAAAAATGGCTAATTACGCATTTGCTTGTTTGTGTTACTAAAGCCTTAAATTCATTCTTCTGAGATAGAACAAAAAGCAACCCATATTTTTTTGGGCGCAATATTTGTGGAACTGAAGAGGATGCTAGGGAGGGGAGAGTCAGGCAGTGCTGTTTTAGCGCACCAAGCAGCTTCAATTTTTTTCTGTTTTACGTTTATTTCTGGTTTTGGCGGGTCAACCACAAAGTTACTAAAGTGCACCTTTTTGTTCGAGGATTTTGGTTTAGGGAGCTGAAACACGATCGCCAAGCATGCAGGTTTATTCACATATATTTCCCAACGTGTCTCCCTTTGTTAACGTAAGCCGACGCTTTGACTGAAGCACTCAAACATACTTACAAGGTAAATTTCACCGTAATCAATCTTCTAGAATTTTATTCCTCTTGAACTGATGCAGACATGCAGCGTCGATTCAGGAAAACTTGCGAATTTCATGATTGTATGTAAGCGCCGGAAAATAGTCAGGGATAAAAAAAACTTAACATGGACACTGAGGCACTCGCGACTAATGTTTATTGAAAAAAATATTTTATATAGCCGTGAAAAATGCCAGTCTTGACTACAACTGGTCTTACCCTCTATCAAGAAACTCTTAATTTTTTTGCCGATAATGTTATGAATGTGTCACTTGTACGCCTTGCACCTTTGGCTATAATCTCAAATGCCTGGTGTAGCTCTCTAGATGCTTTATCTCGGTATCTGGCCAAAGCTTTGGTGTCGCCAAATGACTGCGATCAAAAGCAGCGTCTCCTGTGTGTGGCCAATTATCCTGATGAAGGTTGCTCGTGTTGCCGCCTGATGTTCCCGGGCGCGATCATTAATACATAGGGTTGTCTGATCTGTGTACACAGAACCACAGGACATTCTGATTTTGTACACAATGTTGGTCGTGCATTTTGTGATTTTTGGCGGCGTGTTGTTTTACAATTGTCTTTTCTACAGGGCCACGGCTGCAGTTAACACGCACATCAGCTGCTGCCCTTGCTCCTCGTCATTTGATGACACCGAATGTTTGACCAGATACCTAGATAAAGTATCTAGAAAACCTACACGAGGTGCTTAAGATTAAAGCCAAAGCCACGAGTTGTTCAAGTGACACATCAGTTACCTTATCAGCAAAAACATATGAATTTATTGATAGAGGTCCACACCGGTCGTGGTTTTGACTGACGTTTTTCAGGCAATATAAGAGATTGTATTTTTCAAAAATGTTAGTTGCGAGTGCGCCTGTGTTTACCTCAACATCTTGTTCCTGTCTGTTTTTTTTGGCACTGGTCTATGATCATACACCAAATGACCCAAATTGCCACACGAACGAATTTTATCAGTGCTGCTGCGTTTTAAGGTTAATACGTGAACTCTTCTTGTGCTAAAAGGTCATTGTACGGGCAAAATATACTAAGATAGAAGCACGCACAGGCCATGGGGCAAAGCATATTTCCATTTAGATAGCATTCATTTATGGCTGGCCCTATGAGGGTCGGTGGCACATAACAGCTCACAACACGTGCAGCGAAAGATCGCGCTGCAGAACCCAGGGGTCTTAGCTCAATCCCCACCCCTGCTCGCTTACACCAGTATGCTCGCTAACCAATCGGTATACGGAAACAGTTCTCACTTACAAGTGCACGCACATTATCGAAGACTTGATCGGGGCCCACCAACAATCTCGACGAAGCTTTGCTCAAGGTTCGGCCACCCAAACTCCCAAAGCCTTACTCGGCGTTCCAGCAGCCATACCACCGACGCCTTGCATCCCGTTCCACCAACAAACTCCCGAGCATAGCTCCGTGTTCCACCAACCACCACACCGCGCGCGTGTTCCACCTTCTTCCTTTTTGTTCCCATCCTCCGAGCTTGTGGTTGTGCTTGTGCAAGCAACCACCGACATCTTGGGATCTTGATTTGACTCTTCTACTCCTCCGAACTGTATGGCGTCTCTGATATTTTTTTCTGTTCCTCTCGTTACGCTTTCGAAGCTTTTTGTGTTTTCTTGCCGCGGTGATGAGGAGCGGAACACTTGCAAGATTTGTTCTTTCCCTTGATTTATATTTTACGACTATGTGTGCGTCTCGTGCACGTTTACATATAAATTTATTTACTATTAAATAGTGTTCCGTAACGCCAGGCGCGACTCACTTTCTGTTCCTTCCGCCTCTCAGGAAGTACATCGCCTAGCTGTGGCCCTAGCATCCTCGACAGTGGTCCAATTCAAATTAGAAGTTTCTTTGTTTATGGGATCTTTTCCACCCGAACCTGAGACAAACTAGTAACACGTTCGAGTCCGGTCGTGGACGCCAGTTTGTCACAGGTTCAGTTGTAAAAGAAGCTATTAACAAAGTTGTAATTTAATTGGACTGTTGTCCTGGTGCTATGGCCACACCTAGTCCGTGGACTTCCTTAGAGGCGGTAGGAATTGAGAGAGAGTCTAGCCTGGCATTACGGAAAACTATTATAGTAAAGAAATTCACATTAAAGGCAAGGTGCACAGGACGTGCACACAGTCGTAAAATAAAGGAAAGAAGGAATAGAACATATATTGCAAGCGTTCCGCTCTTCATAACCGCGAAAAGAAAACCACAAAAGCTTCGAAAGCCTAAGAAAGAGAGCAGAAGCTAAATCAAAGACCCGATAAAGTATAGAGGAGAAGGAAATTCAAATCACGGTTCCAAGACATCGGTGGTGGTCCGGTCCCTTGCGCCGTCAATCGGAGCCGAGAAGTCGTGGTGGCTTGGGTGCTTACAATGCCGAACACCGCTCACTCAACAAACTCACGCACATCGTCGAAGAATTGCTCGGGGCCCACCCACCGTCTTGACGAAGCATTGTTGGGGGTTCTACCACCCACACCGCTGAAGACTTGCTTAGCGTTCCACCAGCCATAACGCCGACGCCTTGCTTCGTGTTCCACCAACCACCGAAGCCTAGCTGCCCACAGCTTCCACCTTCCTTCTTTTTTTCATTTTCTTCCCTTCTTCCGGGCTCGTGTTTTCGACTCTCGCGCATCTTGTTCAAAACGGAAACCAATAAAGAAGAACAAAAACCGTTGAATTCTGAGACAACATGTAGGCCTATTTGATGGTTGATTCTGATGTCAAATATTCATGATTGTCCACATTGGATATCATTTGACTGTGTTGTGTTCTGCAGCCACAAACATCTGTCATACGAGCACTAGGCATTGGTGTACGGTGGAGAAACCTGCTACTTGTCTTAAGAGCATGCAATTATTAATTTTAAGACTTGGGAATTCGATTGTGATGTCTCATAAATAGGGACACCTTCATTCTTCCCCAAAAGTTTTCATAATGTGAGCAATTCATAATAACGAAACAAAATGCAGGTATTTGCTTGGTCCCCGAAAATGGGTTTTTATATAGCAGAGTATCCATTTTCTCCAGACTTGGCTCATGATTCACTCTGCCTGAGTCCTACTAGAGCAACCAAAAGAAACACCTCAAGCGACATGCACCAAGACTGAATAATGCGCCAAGAAACATGGACGAAATGAAGGAAGATCTGGACATTACGCGTCGTAACTCTCAACTGCATGGTTCACTTTGGTAAAAAAAAAACGTATCAACTGATAAGGAGGAACACATGCTGGCAGAACACTTTAAGCCTGTATTTGGATGGTGCAATTTTACTTGCGATTTTGTCGTTGCGACATAACTCATGCAGTGAAATAAAAGCATAGGGGAAGCTGCAGCGCCTTAGGTCACAGGTGTACAGGTGTACATTTGCAAGCAAAATCGCGCCATGTGAAGTGGGTTAATGTGAGGTCTGAACACACGCCACAAGAAACAAGCGTCATTACCTCTGCAGACAGTGAAATTTTTTTGTCAGGTAATAGCTAAGAAGGTGCGCTCACATGAGTTGTTATCGTGAGATTTTATCAAGAAGGCATTGTGAATTTTTCTCGATGCTTTTTCTCTTGTAACGGAACATGATACTAGTATTTTTCTAAGTTGGACTTGCACTCACAATGCACGCAGTGAACTGCTGGACGACCTTCTGGATAAGTTGTCATGGTAACAACTTTTGTGTAAGTGCACCCTCACTGTCATTGTCTCACAGACGTTCGCTCTCTATAGGACCAGTGGTGTTGGTTTTTGAGGGAGTGCATTTTGACCCTATAGTGCTGTGCGTGATTTTTTATTTGTTTACATATTTCTTTTTTTTAATAAATAATTCATTTGAAACTTACGCCATGTCCTTCCGGATCTTCCTTCGTTTTGTCCGCGCCTTTTTTGGCTTATCATTCAGTTATGAATAACCAACTAGCCCAACTTGCCATCGTATCCCGAAGTTCATGCAGCATGCATGCGAAGATATCTCTTGGCAGGCTTGCAATCACTTGTGCTTACTTCATGAGCCTTGAGAGATGGCAAGCCTGCCAAAAGGCATCTTCGTGTGCATGCTGAATGTATTTAAGTCATGTCGCGGTCCGTTGTTACATTTTGATCACTCTAGGAGGACTTCAGCATTATAAGTTTGATTTTATTTTACATTGAAAGTCGAAAATACAGTTTCACGAGGAATATGATTCGCATTCATTGTAGTTCATGATTCAATAGATTCAAGTGGGGCTGAATGATTTTTTTAGCATATTTTCATTTCTGGTTTTTTTATTACTAGCGAATGTGGTTTTTGTGGGTTTATAGCCTCAGGGCTGGCAGTGGAAGTTGACGCCACTTTATATTCCAACCACACAGGTGGGTAAAATCATTATCAAAAATACATTTATGCATTTAAAGTTAATCAGATACAAAACGTTGTCTTTATAGTGAAGTTGTGCTTATGGATTAATTTTACTATTAGGAGAAACAAAACAAATTATATTGCGGAAATCTAAAATCCGCTTTGAAACGATCTGAGCAGCCTTCCGCAGTACCTCATGATATATGTGGTGTTCACATTGAGGTGCTCAAACTGGCTTCTATTTTGCATGTACTGACATTACTATTCTGAAAATAGAGGGAAAGCATGCTTGTCACTGTACAGTTTTGTAGTTCGTGCGTTAGTATTCTCCTGCAGTATGAAAGACCCACTGGGATTGCCAGGCCGAGGCAGTGGCTGGTGGGGCGCTGTGTGTGGTATGGGAGATTCCAATCAATCCAAGGGGGGACTCAGTCAAGGCTCAGGTAAAGCGCGATGCGCGCATATCAGTTTTGAGTTCGTGGTGGAGAACAGTTCATTCGCATCATGTCGCGGCCACTAACTTTGAAATGGCTGTCTAAGAGAGATTGGCTCTAGTCAAGGCAATGATTTTTACTTTAAACATGCATGGTCCTTGCCATCCTTCTGAATAATCAATGCGCTCTTCAAGACATTTTATTTTTCAAATATGAGACTTGGGTATAACATTATTGTTTTGTACCTGTTTTTGAAATTTAGCACCAGAAACAACTGATAACAAAAGCAGTGATTAGCATGCATGCTTCGAGCCTCCATGACAATATCTCAGGGCGTGATGCCAATGAAGCACACACTTAGGCTACACCTAAACCAAAAACTGTTCAGGACCAGTTCAGCCCGGAGCGACCGTCCTTCTCTCGAGGCAGAACAGAATCGCACGGAGCACACAGCGCTCCCGACCACCGCACTCTCGGTCACTCGCTTTCAGTACGTATTTTATATTGAAAGAGACTGAACATACCACGAAGATGTTTGGGTAGCCTTTCGGCTGTGTTATAATTTAACTAGGAGTATGATTTATAGTTTATGTAAAACATATTCACCAAAAATGCATCTCTGTTTAGCCTGTGCCTTCTTCAGGTGCTGCTATCCAGCTCCAAATCACCGTCCATAAAGTGGCCACGCGGTGAACCATCGACAATTGCTGTCAGTATTACTCGGATCGGCGGAGCCAGACGTGCTAGCTGCGAAGCCCAGTTACCAGGCAGCAGATACTCGGCCAGCAACCAGCCTTATAACTAGTAACGCCCGAGTCCCACTAGAGAGACAAACAGAAACAACCGACACGGACAAGCCTCCGACCCATGCAGCATACTCGCGATTCTACCGTTGGTAGGCGTTTTTTCATTCGGTGCTAGTGAAATAAGCACAAGTGATTGCAAGCCTGCCACAGATTCTGTTGCGTACGTGATGCTCGCGTTTGAGCATAGCCTCATTTATTCTTCGAAACCTGTCAAATAACAAAAGACTAGTTTGAGGCTTGTCGCTGTCGTTTTCTTTCTGTTTTTTGCTGTAGTGGGACTGTGGCCATAAGCCAGTACCATGTACTGAAAGATGAAATAAAAAGAACACTGTTTTAACTTGACTCGAATTTGCAGCTTCATTTACTTGCCGACCACACAATAAATACAGCAGCTCGCACATCTTTTCAACTTTCATTCTATTGTTCAAGTATTCTGAAAAAAATACTGAGCAGCTTTATTGATCGTGATGCACTAAATCCGCAAAAAAGTAGCAACCAGTTCTTTCTGCACAAAGCAACGAATATTGGAGCTGTCTTCTCTTTATACCACAAAAACATTTTTTGAATTACGACATAGGTTTCACCTTGGAGTAGTCTGTAAAATCTCGTTACAGCCAATATTGAATTACCAGAGCACCCTGGCCCACACTGCATTTACACCGTTTTGGCAAGCTTGGCTGGCCACCGAACTGCCAGCATGGTCCAAACTGTTTAGATGCCGCAGAGCCAAGCTTGGCTAAACAAGGAATTCCCGCTGGACTGTCGGGCCGGCAAGCCAGGCTGGGGCAAGCTAGCCCCTTTGAACAAAACGGTGCTTGCCCGGGGAAGCCTCTCCCCACTTCCCAAGCAGGCTCAAGCTTGAACCAGTGAATTTTTTTCTCGGGCACGCTTATAGCTTTTGCAGCAGCCTCAACGTACAAGCGCGCGCATGGGTTCGGGCAACGGGCAGCGCGTATTGAGACAAATTCGAGCATGTGACACTGACAAGGAGGACGACGGACCAGCAGGGCTATCCCGACACCAATTAACTAGGCATGATATTATAGCACATTACACATCAGTGTCTCTGGAAATAAAGTACCAAAATCGTCCCATGGGTAAAGGAACTTTAGTCAGTGATATAATGAGAACCGAGGGACGTGTATATTAAAAAACGCAGACTGCAGCACAGACCCTATGACTTCCGACGTCCCTTGAATGTGTATACGCGCTCGAGACCCACAAGAAACCGAGGCGTTTGTAAATGTAGGGTGCTGCGCTGGAGGCAGGACGAGTCACGCTCTTTTATGCCGCCCCCCTTGTCAGTGACTTCAGTGCAAAAAGTGACGGACATTTTGTTAACTGACCATTGAAGGCTGTCTTTTTGTTGTTGAACGAAGCCAGAGTCCAGCCGCTGATTGGATTCAAGAAGCAGGGTTTTCTCTCTTCAGTGGTGTAGGGAAATAAATATGTAAAATGTAAGGTCCCTGAAAAAAATAAAGCTCCATTCATTTTCACGAAAATAAAAGAAATATATTTCATTTCAAAAAGACATGCTTATTCGATTGCACTTGAGTCAGAATATTTAAATTTCAATAATATAGACAAAATTATGTTAACATGAGGTCCCAGCAGGGGACACCTGCGTGAGCAGGTGTTTGGTGAGTAGTGTCACCATGGACTCCGAGCTCTGCTGGTCTGCCCGCCCATGTTTTGTTGTGCGTGACTTTCCAGTGTCTAAGAAAAAAGATATACAGGTAATTGAGCCAAACCTGCAGATGATTGGACTTTTTGGGCACCCCCGGGTGAGCCAAAAGACCATTTTGGCCTCACTTCTCATGAACGGGAGTTTTGATAAGACCTGTCCAGTATGATTCAGTCAAGCTGTATTTTATTTCTACTGTCTCTTCTCATCTCTCTTCTTTCGCCCTCTCCACTCTTTTCGCTTTCATTGTTTTTGGAAGCAAGGGTCAACATTGAGTGGCGATAAATACCCTCCACTTGAATCGAACTTGGGTTTATTGCGTAGGCAGCACTGATAGCCCAAGGTATTATGCAAAAATAGATGCCCTAAATGGGAGGCGAGCAGAAGATTAGAAGACGCATAGCCTCCTCTCCGTACGTTCCTCTTTTCCTCTACAAGAGCTGAGCTAAAATTCGGCGTTACAGGGTATTGTAAACGTCTTTCATTTTTATTTAGAGAATGCATATGATACGACCTGGCGGTTTGGAAAAAAGAAGGATTTCTTTAGCTTTGGATCTCAAGGCCGAACGCTAAACGTTATTCCAGAGTTACATGCTATCGTAATTTTTGCGTGAGGTTGAGGAGAACACTTTCCAAGCAGTTCTTTCAAGAAAACGAATTTAGATCAAAGCTAGAAGTTTTGGAATAAATCGTGGATTCTAAGTTTCGTGACGCGGCGGCATCTCAATATAAATTCCAATGTGTCTACATTTCATTGGAATTGTTCGTGGGAAGCTATATTTCGAGAGGTGCAGGCGGTTCGCGAAATTCGCGAAAATTGGAGTCCTCGCGAAAATTAAGTCGTTTATAGTATTTTTGTTGGGCACCAAGCCATGTCGCAATTCAGGAAGCGAAGAGGCCGATTCTGTTGTCATTTCTACTAGTAAGAAAGAAGTAGACGACTGAGAAATATTCTATAAATTCTACTATACCTCGTTTAAGCGTTATATTTGAGGAAAGTTGCAAAATTGCAGGAGTAATGAGACGCACAGAAATACAAGTGTTAAACCCTTTCTTAACAATCGGGAAAGTGACCAGCATCGGGAGCGCTTCCAGGATGTGGTCCTACGTCGGTTACGAAATGGTCACACATCTCACTCGTGGACACCTCGTGTTTTGGAGAAGCCACACGAGAAGTTCAACGCTGTATTGTTCTGCTAAACTCCTTACACACCCTTTTTGAGAGCTCCGACTAAGACAAAGAACATTTTAAACATTTCGCAGTTTTCCGAAGAGCATACTTCAACTCACTTATTATTTTATTTCGTGATTATCCTGATTCCACATACTTGTGTGTTTAATTTTCAAAATGATATCTGCGCCGTACGCCTACTATACTTTATTCATTTACCTTTACTCATGTCCAACCCATATGCACTTCTACAATCTCATATGCATCGTTTTATCACAGCATCAGCTGCTATAGCTCTTCTTTCAATCCCTAGCTTCTAATAATTTCATGCTTTTGGCAAAATTCGGCCTTAGCAGCCATTGCATTATGAAACCCCAATCAACCAAACAATCAAACAAAAACATTAGGATCGCCATATTAAAAAAAAGTTTAGTTGCTCTCATAAGACATAGTTATGGTGCCAAGACAATCAGGCGACGCAGAAAACTTGCGAGAAGCTACAGTCAGTCAAATGTTTTGGCCAAGTTCAGTGCACTGCAATATGAAAGACCTACTTGGAGCGCGTGGCCGAGCCAGTGGTTGGCGCCGACGCTGCTAGCGGATTGGGTGATTCCATCCTGCTCGAGAGGAGGACGCTCAAACTTCGGGAATGCGGGAAGCGCTTAATTGGTTTGGAATTTGGATTTACAGAGGGAAGCGCTTCATCCGCGTCTTGCTGCAGCTACATAGTGATTAAATGAGATCATCTTTATTGAGTTCACAAAATTCGTCTACATCGTCTTTAATATTTTATACTCCCTACTTGTCAACATTCATTAAACGGAAAGTCAATATTAATAATTTTAATTATTGTGGTGGTAAGTCTTTATATAATTTTAGCAATGTCATTGTCTTAAAAAAGCATAGCGAGGCAGAGGATCTTGCCTATAGATTTTCTTTGCATTGTGTCTAAAATAATGAGTGCACATCCAATATATTAGCATTTATTTAACAAAAGACCGCGGCACCTACATAAAATAACTTATAATTCGCGTCTGAAACGTTTAGAAATGGCGCTTTCCTCCCTCTCCTCTTACAAGTTCCTTGAGTCTTTGCGGAATGGAGGCATACAAAGAGGTCGCCATGCCATCACGCCGAGCGACAGAAATCCACTCGTCCTGGACAGCCTTCATACGTGCGTCGTGCAACGTGTCAGTGAGCCGTCTCTCGAAGAGGCGTTTTTATATTAAGCCCCATACATTTTAATGGGATTAATATCCCCGCGTTTGGAGTGGCAACGACATTTAATCTACGCACAACTCGTCCAGATGGCGTCGGACCTCTCGTGCCATGGGCACGGGACACCTGTCTTGCTGCAGCAGAAGTCCCATCCGGATGCGGTCCATCAAGCAGAAATTGCAGCGTGATGTTCTGTTTGCAGTCAAGGTAGTCCTCAGCAATGAAAGAACCGTTGGCCCTGTGAAGCGCGCCTAAATCGTCGAATGTCAAAATGCCCCATATGGTTACAGTACAGTGTCAGCTTGCAACAACCTGATGGATGCATTGAGGATAGTATCTGAAGCGAAAATATAAAAAAAAACATAGGTTTTTTTATACTACATACTCCGTGCACTGAAGACATGGATTGTACAAAAAAAACATGTTTAGAAAAAATGATGTGCAAAAATAAATATAACCCCTAATTCTGTTTTATCGAAAAAATAACTGATGCCTTTAGATTTCAATTCGGCATAACTTCGTTGATTTCATCCTGTATTGTTGACAAAACGCCCTAAAAGATAAGCGAGGAACAGGTGGGAAATTGCGGTGGTGAATTTATAGCTTGTATAAACCAATCACGTTTCAGGTGTTGTCCCACGGAATAGCACGCGAACAAGAACTGCGCATAAAGCGCGACCATAACGCGATTTCTAACAGAGTTAAATTAATTAAATGACACTTTTTTCAATTAATTAAATTCACCACCCGATTCTGCTCTTGCGTAACAATAAGGAGCAGCTAGTGCATCTACTTGGAGCTGAGTAATCAATTACGTATAGATATCGTGATAAAAAACTTTACGTTTTAGCCAACATTTAAATATTTAGGTCATTTAACGTCAAAAAGAAATAAAGTTCTAGTATTTCCAGACCGCAATGCAGTCGGGCCTCAACAATTTATGCCTCTGGTCCCATTGTATTGATAAACTTGAGTCGTCTGTGAAAACAACGAGTTTCCACTGGTCGTCCCTCAAGCCGGCGTAACGTTGAAAAAACAGAAATCGGAGTTGCCGATGTTCTTGGCTGAGGAATGGCTTGTGGCAGGCTATACGGCATTTAAAAACGGCACATCGTAGGTTTCTTGCTGTGGTAACTTTTAATACGCTTCAAGACAGCACTGCCGTCAGTTCCCTCACAATCATGAAAGAGTTGTCAACCATGGCCGCTACAATCAGCGTGTCTTGGTGCACGGTCGTGGCCCTTGGGTCCCTGGCATGCGAGGCATCTGCATCCCTTCCTTACTTTCGGAAGACTTTTATTCACCTTCGCACAGATTTGCGTTCATGGCCAACTATCGCCGCAATTACTGCCTGCGAACACCCCGCCTAGGCCAGGGCAATTATTCTGGCCCTGTTGAAGGGCGTGATCCGTGCCATTATTCTGAGGACAAGGTCCAAACTCCGACCCTATCTTATCCCCATAAGATTGCTGCGCCCAGGGCCGAGCAAACACCGCTCGATCATGGAATTCAAAAAGATTCCCATTTATTCTTGCTCGGGGCTTAACTTTTATCATTTCGTTGTTGTTGCTTGTTCAAAAAAGTGCCTGTTCATTCTCGCCTGAGCCCGTGACGCCCGAAGCTCCTTTGCCGAACATTCCAGATGCCACCACACTCCAGAGAAGGAGCGACCCGCGACCTTGTTGAGTCAGTCTCGCTTTCGCTTGCTTACGCCGCCAAATCGCCGCCGCTTTTCTGCTGTATTGACGCTCGTTCCTCAATTTGTTTCGCACAAGTTTGCGCAGTAAGCCTTTTAATTTCAGTTCACCGTGCGTATCCTCGTCACCTTGATTCGTGATGATGTGTTACATTCATATAAATTTTATTTTTGTTTATTTCGCCGTGTCCGTTCTGGTATTATCGGCAGAAAATATTCATGTGTTCAAGCGCCAAGAGCATAACCTAAAGCTGAGCAGTGAAAATACTTGCACCACTGTCGATACGTTTCGCTCTACAAAAGTGTTTCGAAGAAACTGCGGAATGTACGAAAAACGAGCTTTTCGCCCAATCAGTAAAAATTTCACATAGTCTCGATATTCTTCTTGCAATGCAAGAAATTCCGTATCAAAACGCTGTTGGTTAACTCACCTTTTAATATATGTTTTAAGCAACCAGTCACATGATAATCTTACTGCCTTGCAAGAGCAGCAGTCTGTGTTTTCTTAATCAAGTTACTACCAGGAATAGCCAGCTGGAGGGAGGCGTAAATGCTCTGAAGCCGGAAGCCCAAGGCCGTATTATACTAGGTTTGTTTTCAAAAAGCCGCAAAAACGTGGAGGTGTGAATAGCAGTTTATGAAGGATGCGCAGGGTCAGATTTCACTTTGTACCAATAACACAAGCTAAGATATTGTTTGCACTTCGCTAGTGACATTTGATGTGTATCTACATACAGGCTAAAAACAGGCAATGTCAAAAATGCTCCTGAGACAAGTCGAAGGCCAAGCTGATGTATTGGATCTAACATTTTTAAGACAGGTTGCCGTGCTGAGCCGCAAAACATTTGCATGATTGTCCAGTTGGAAATGAACCTGTGAGTTGTACAATCTGGTGACACATCGCCTATCAAACCCCAGAATATATATAAAAGCACTTTGAAAATATTAGAGGACCGCAAGCATTTCTGCTTTGGGTCATTGACGTGTGCTAGAAATGCAATTTTGTTGTCAAAAATAGCCCCTAACATTTGTGCTCGTCTTTACAGGTATTGCAGCGCTACTGAACTGCAAACAAGGACCAAGCTACAGACCCCGACGTAGTGAAAAAAAAGCACACACTGCGTTTCCGAAGAAAACTTGGAACCATTTTCATGAAAACCCATTTGCTCATTTTGTTTATTCGGACTTGAAGCTAGCGCTCGCAACTTGAGAGATTGCAAGACGAAAAAAATCTGCACACAGTCTACATATAATGAATATGAAAATCATGCAGGTATAACTGCAGAACGGCTGTTTATCTTCCCCACAAAGTGACGCTCAATAGAGCCCCTTGATGGATGGTATTTTTCTGGAGGAATACATCCGAAAGTGTGGAACCAAACCAAATCTGAAACTTCCGACATGTCAAAAACTCCCTTATGCAGCGCAACATGCGAAAACGGACACCATATGTTTATAAGTCCTATATATTCCAATGACGCCGCGCAGTATCATAACATTTCTGTAGGTTAAAACATACCGATACACATTGCTGTGGGGGAAAAAAATGCTTCACGTATGAAAGTTTCCAGCTGAACAAGATAATCTAAATTAATCGCCCAATCTAAACCCACAAACCCCCACTGATTAGATCTAAAATTCCCTCACTCTCAAAAAGCATACTAATCATTCATTTTTTTAGTTTTTCGTAAGTCTTCTTAACGCAACTGGTCATTGCAATGGGACGATACCTTGCTGGTAGATTGGAGTCTTGAACGAGAATCATGTGTGCCCACTTCCAGCAATGAAGAAAGGATAAAGCCTCTTACAAACGATAAAACAATGTTAAAAATGGCCTAAATATTCAAAACACAAGTGCCGCAACATTTCATAGTGAATTTGTTCAGGACCAGGCACCGACAGCTTTTTTCACCCAAGGGACATTTCGAGTTCACACATTGGGAATGGCAGGTTGTGTACAAGAGTGTCTGATGCCGACAAATCAATTCGATGCTTGTCTGCTACAGCTCTGAGCTTCTGAAAGTTTGCAGAAAAAGTAGATAAACTAGCAACTTCACAAAAACGTTCCGAAAGAACATTTGCCTTGCCCTTCAAGGTTGGCGAAGGCAAGTTTAAACGAGGCGCCCTAAAAGAGCGGTAGTTAACTCAAATTTTTCAGAGCGCAGCTCTAAGGCGCCCGTTTCCGGCTTTATCGGCGTCGGCGACGCCGTCGCAGTCGCCGTCGGCGTAACGGCGCGTTGCTAGCAACTCAGGTTGCATGCAACCTGAGTTGCATGCAACTCAGCGTTGCATGTCGCCGCCAGTACGCGTTGCAGGCAACTCAGGTTGCGTGCAACTCAGCGTTGCACGTCGCCGTAACCACACGTCGCAAGCAACCTGAGTTTTATGCAACCTAAGTTGCTTGCAACTTCCCGCAGTCACGTGACCCCCAGGTCAAGTGACCCCCAAGCAACTCAGGTGGCATGCAACGTGAGTTGCTTGCTACCCCGATGCCACGTGACCCCCGTCACGTGACCATCCAGGTCATGTGACGTGGATGGTCACGTGACCTCACCGGAGGTCACGTCGGTAAGGAGGTCACGTGACCTCACCCGAGGTCACGTGACCCCTACCGAAGTCACGCGACCCCCCCCCCGAGATCACGTGACCCCCACCCAAAGTGGCGTGACACCCCCGTGCCTTCCCCTCCTCCTCAAGAGCTGCGCTCTAATTCGGCATTACAGGGAGTTGTAAACGGCGTCCATTTTTTCACTCCGTCGCACACCTCCTTGAAGTGACAAAACTGTTCACCTTAGAAACATATTTCATCCTTGAGCTTTTCTTAGCATGTCTCCCTGTCCAACGAGCCTGCTTCTCATTTTTAAACTCTACCTAGTTCAGATCTGTTAAGTAGCGGCAGAAAGTGCGCCAGGCCCCGTTCTGACATCTAAGCGTAACAGTAGTCTTTCGTCCACCAATGCTTGCAGCGCTTAGGAAGATTTGCAGATGTTTTTGGAATGGAGGCAGATGCAGCATTTATGATACGGTAAGTATGATAGGGTAAGTAGCGTACAAGGAGGAAATTTCAGGCGTCATAGCTATATGTTCAGTTGGGTCAAGCACTGCTTCCAATGCGGAAAAATCCCAGTCAGCCTTGTCTAGCTTGCCCATTGGGATACGTGTTGCAAGTGAAGGAGGTGCTACAGTTCTTTCTAAAATAACAGAACAACGGTCACTTCCAAAAGTGTTATATAAATCATTCCAAAGAAAACAGGAAATAAAGTTAGAAATAAAAGAGACACATCGATGGAAGTGAAAGTATAATTAGGTGCACTAAAATGTAGGCTCTTGTTCATTTAAAAGGCAAAGGCAGGATGACAATAAAAATATTTGACTGGCCACACCACAAGTGTCTTGGCGAGCACTAACCCACGTGGGGTGGTGGGCGTTAAAAACACAGATTAAAAAAAAAAAAACGTTGCGGAAGTTGCGCCGCAAGTCCAAGCAGGTTATGTAAATGGATTGGAATATTGGGTTGCAGTTAAAGTGAAGCAAGTGAATTAAGGTGGTCAAGAAGAGTACGAATTGCCACTGCTTCTTGCGAGGTTGTGAGAGGGACTGAAGCACAGGAAATACCACTCTGCGGAATCTCAGCTACTCCATTAGAAGAGTTGCTAGGGATGAAGAAATCTTGGTGAGTTGGTGATGCATCGGAATAAAAAAAACGCGCAAACAAAACGACGGACCAGTGAAGAGTATACACACAGACAACGCGCTGACTTACAAATGAAATTTAATATTAAAAACATCAAGGCAGCGAAAAACCCGAACAATCCACCACACTCGTCACCACACACCACGTTCCCATTAGCCGAGATATTCTATCTCTTTTTGATAGAGGGCCACAAAGGGGGCGTTGACACACGCGCCCTCCCAAGCCGGGATATGTAAGATATCTCCATTATTTCCCTCGTCATTTTGTTATTGTGTCGCATCATTATTGTTGTATCTTCAAACTTAGGGGCGCATCCACACCTGTCAAAATGACAGGATTAAGTGCGATAGAGATATTCTATCTCTATCAAAATGACATAGAATATCTCGGCCAATGGGAACATGGTGTGCAGTGACGTGGGTGTGGTGGACTGTTTGGGTTTTTCCCGGCCTTCATGTTTTTCTTATTAAATTTTAGTTGTAAATCAGCATCTTGTCTCTGTGTATACTCTTCTACTTGTCCGTCGCTTTGTTTGCGCTGTTTTTCATTCCGATTCAGTTGCTAGGGGATGCACGGTCATTTCTAAAAAAAACTGACGATGGCATTGAACTTGTGTTTGTGTGTCCTTGGGGTGAGTCTCCTGTAGACATATAGCGAGAAGTCAAAGCTCGAGAAGAAAACACTTTTTGTTATCAACACTAGGAAAAAGGCCGCGACACTTCCACTGCATGACACTATAGTTCTTTGCCATTTAGAAAAGAGAAATATATGCTTAAAAAGTGACATAAACGGAAGTTCGCCAAGGTTTAAAATTTATTTTTACACGTGGGGTGCTCTGCTGTTTAGGAGGATCTTTCTGTTGCTCAGTGGTGTCACTGGCGACAGAAAGAGACTGCTTTGATCCTGAGAAGGGAGCATCCTTATCGGACCTAACCCACTTTCATCCATGGGTTCGTCTGTTGCCGCCGGCAGCTGACTCTTGGAGGTCGACTGCTTCGGTGACTCTCCGGGCGTCCTCTGGCGAGCAAATGTGCAAGAGGGTAGGCCTCGGCCCCTAGGGGTCGAGGTACAGGGTGGACCAGGGTGGCGTCAGCCCCTGCTTCAAGGTGGACACTGTTGACGCAGCACCCATTTTGCGATTCGAAAGCGGTGCCACTGTCACCGCTCTCGAGGACGAAGAAAACCTCGACGGGAGGCACATATCGTCCGTAGACGTCTGTGTTCCAGTAGAAACCATTGGCCGAACCGATCACCCATGTATGACCTAAGCATAAGGGCCTTTGGAAACAAAAACAAAACGCTTATTTGCATCAATGTAAAAAATGTTTTCATTAACCTTCAAGGTGGGAATTTATTTTTCTCGCTTTAATAAATAGCAAGAACGGGAGTATGTAGGACTTTTACGATTACAGTTAGTGAACTGAGCTTCGTTCTCATCACATAAAAGGCATGTTTCTTACTAGAGCGTTTGGCGTAGGTCTCACTACCTCGAGGGTTCCGAGATCCATGGTCAAACCTCAGGCACTTAAAGCAGCGTTGGGAGTTCACCACATAGGACTGGACACGGCACTGAAGGTAGCCTGCCTTTACATTATTGGGTAGAGTCATGGAGTCAGAAAGTCAAAATGACATGTATCGTTTTGCGTTCTATGCCGTCGCGACGGAGGGTGACGCGTCGTGCTGCAACAACTTCCTGTCCAGATAGACCCTTAACTAGCTCTGTGGCTGTCATGTCAGAGCAAGTCATCTTCAGAAAAGACCTCTTGTATGGAGTTAACTTTCGATGAGGGGTCACACTGACCTTGTAGTCTGAGACAGAGTCCACGGCTAAGATTGATTCGCTTCTTGTATCTATCTCAACAAGAAGGTCATTCGATGCGCAATTTTTGGCAGCTAAAGTTTGCACCAATAACACCTTCAAGCAGTTCTGACGATTAAAATGTAGAAGGTTTATACAGTGGCTTTGGCCTTCAGGTGCAAAACAAAAAAACTTCTTGAATTCGAAGTGGCCAGAGGTCTTAGTAGGAAATATCAAGGACTTCTTTGCGGGTCCATTTTATTGCTCGATCGCGTGCATTAGTTTTGAAACCCATACAAATGTGAAGGAAGTTCCAGTGCCCAGGTTTGCACCGCCCACAGGAGCCCAACGAAGGGGTAGGTAATGTGCCATAGCTGGAAAGGGCTTGCTAACACAACTGCTCTACCAGTGCTGCCCGGGCACTATACTCGATTGCAGGGGTCAAGGAAAGGACCTGTTTTCACCCAAAGGTTGCACTTGCTGCCTAAGAAGTTGAAAAAGGAAAGAAGAGAGTGTATAATAAAAGAGGTGGAAGGAAAAAGTGAAAGAAGGAAGACGAGGGTGGAATGGACAACTGACTAAATAATCGTGGTCGCGTCAAGCCAGGACACCCGTCTAGGAGAAGCCGGGGCAGAAGCGGTATTTTGCCTCGTCCGGAGGGCCCCGAAGGTTCAAACATACCCTAGGTTCAGCTCAATCACCAGGACCCTCTTTTTCCGGACACGGGTGAAGCCACGCACAAACAGGAGTGGGTGCCGAACAGACATGGTTCGAAGTGGGTAGTAAAGCTACTCATCATTCACCTAGTAAAGTAGGTGCCGACTGCGTGCGGGTAGGTTGTCCCACGTGGCAGGGGTCTGTGGTGACGCTACTCACCCATCGTCTTGCACCTAAGGTGGATGACGCCCCTGTGGGGCTCGTTGTCCGTGGAGACGCTCACTCTTCAAAACACCTGCTTTCACAGGGGCCCCTGTGAGTTGATTCTCACTAAAATTAAATCATATTTGCTGAACTAGGCTTGGCGGCTTTGCCTTAGTCTTTGCAGTAGACATCTGGTGAGATGGAGTATAGATGTTGCATTGAGAGGGATAATATCAAAGTAACCCCAAGATAGGTGTTACGATGAAACACTGTTTGTAAAACTGAGTATCTTGTCTCACGACCACCGATATGAAGTGAAGCTTATGAAATAAAAGTAAACAAAGAATCGTCACCTATGGCTACGCCGCATGGACGGTTGTTAGAAAATAGCTTCTATGTCAATGACAAAATCAGTACCGCCCTAAACGTTTGTATGAACTATTAGTTCGTTCAATCTTAGTGGCACAAAGGAGTCCGTGAAAACCTCTTTGTAGATCCAGCGAAGTTTCTGTATCGATGACTTCGGCAAAACTGAGCAACTGTTACAGAAATCAGAAGCTGTTACTTCCTGAATGCAAACTTAATATATCTTGTTCAAGACAAAAGAGTATTTAAAAGATGCAAAAATGCATTAAAAATACATGGTTGCGTCTAAGAACGACGTAGATTTAGGTGCAATTTCCGATATTTGATTTAAAAAACACAACGAAACAGAACTTGCTAGAAGATGGCTCGTCCGCTCGAAACGTCGTGTATATATTTCTGTCCACGTATTTCTTTTCGAGTAGCACAAGCGTATATTTGCGATATTCTTGTTTAGAGTTCATCGTGCTCGCCAGCGCCACTATTCCTTTGGATATATTTCAGGTAGTTAGCCACGAGTCTTTATACATTTGTATTGACACTAAATATTGTGCATCTCTAGAACAGAACAGCGTTTGCCTATTATTGCGACTATTTCCATTTTATGCGAACAGTACAATAAACTGTGAGCACTAATATTCATAATATTTGCCAGTATTTTGATGCTATAAACCAGTGGTCCAAGCTAACCCCAAGCAGTATACTATGGTGAAAAATTATCTCACTAGCAGACTCTTGTGAAGAAGAGCTAGGTATAAAACTGTAATAAGGTTGATAGCTGGGCTAGTTAGTAATCGTTGTACAAAATGAAATAGAAACAGCGCAAAGAGGCAAAAAACGTAGACAAGCCAGACAGGACAGAGCGCTGTCCTGTCTCTTTTGTCTCTTCCTTTTTGTTCTTTGCGCTATTTACTTCTAATATGTAGGTATAAAACTATTTTTATCAGCATTGTTGGCACCAGTGGTGGGTCTTAGAGAGTTCGTGACTATGCATTTTTAATGTCCTATGCTTGACGATATTTGCCAGAAGGTTACCGGAAAAAACGAAGTATAACGAAAAGACGCTCCTCTCTTACTGTGTTATGGCGTCAGTATAAGCACATGACAGGCGCCCATGAAGCAGAGCAGACGCTGGTGCTTGGTTCATCGGTAACTGTTAGAAGTTTGTGGGAGCGAAGGTCTTCGACCACACCCAAAAACCGCTACCGATAGCCCAAAGTGGATACAGTCCGAAGCACACAACAGCGCATGAAAAATAGCATCGAGAGCCTTTAAAACGGGCGAGACGGGCCGAGGGCACGGTGACGTGTAGTTCGAACGCCACGGAATTTTTAATATTTAATACTAACAACCGATTTCTGTTTCTCTAATGAAGGTATGTCCGTGTTTCGAAACCCCGGCTTCGTGTTGTTTCTCTCGCACGGGCATGCAGCAATCCAACCCTTAAGCTGGCGCCCAACATAGTTTTCCTGCCCTTCTTTCGGAGCAACACGCGGCTGGCTTTCTGTTCTCGGAATGATTTTGTCAACCATGGCGTTTCTTCTCGCAATATTGCTTGTATTCGCGACAGCGCAACTGCTCGTTGAATTGGAGCCTCAAAGCATTGATTATTCACGCGGGTGTCGCTTTGGGGGCGTGTTTATCATTTTCGAGTTAAGTTACTCGTCTCTCGCCGCTCACGTCTTTTTTTGTCTGCTTGGCGTTTCTGTTTTTTCCCGCCATGTCTCACACACCTCGGTCGGAGACGAAAGGACGGCGAAAAGCCAGAACCAACCAAGGATCCCGAAGCAGGCTTGTCGGATGCGTAAGCCGAATTGGTACTGAAGGGGGCAGACATGTGTGATGGCGGTCACGCAGTGTCTCGCCGAGCAGCATTCACGTGAGCCGAAGCTGCGTGCCCAGCTGACTGCGCCGGATTACACTGGCTGCAACGACGCCAAGTCAGTCGCTGATATCCTGGGTGAGCTCGACGTTGACAGAGGCCGCCTCAGGCGCCTCGGAATCCCTCGTGATATGTCAAATACTTCCACTCGTTCTACAGTCTAGCGCTGCGTGCTGGTTAACGCTGCAAGCTACATTCACCGGGCCTAGCAAAGTTCGAGCTTCAATCCCCAGCAGAGCTCCTGCCACCTTGGATACGTGTAACAATCTTTAGAGATATCGTGTCCCGAACGCAAAATGCAAACAAAGACCCTGGTTCAATATATTTGCGCATGAGAGGAACTCAACACGAGGGGCGCAACCTAATGTCTTCGAGTCGGTGATTATAGCTGGGGTACTCAGACAATGATCACCCGAAGTACAACGTGTACCTACACAGCCGCACCTTTGAGACCAAATACAAAAACATAGCCCGGCATGCCCGCAGCACTGAGGAAGTCTTTCTGGGTCAGAAGAACTATCTTCCACTGCCTTTGGCAGACAACTCTCTGACACCCGCATAGTGTTTGGCAGGGCCCCGAGACGATCCCGGTGCCAAGAACTCCTCGGGAGCCCATGTCCGAATCAAAGCAGCCGGAGGCGCTCCAGCTTTGGTTCAGTGCAGAACCACTAAAGGACGTGCTGAAGAGCGCCCTGGTGCAGGAGACTCAAACAGGTACTGGGACCAATGCCACAACAGTGGGCAGCGCGGCCAGTTCCCAAGAGAGTGCCCAAATAGAAACCCGAGGAAGAAACGAACGAATGGCGCAAGTGCTGGATATGAGCAGAGGGAATGTGAAAATCGGTCAATCCTCGCGCGTTTATGGGATGTGAAATCCGGGGAGTCTGTTGCCAACCAAATCAGGAAACTTTAACAGCTGGCGCCGATGAACCCCACTGAAGAGCCGCCGATTTCCCCTATCACATCGGGGACCAGGCGCACAGCATCACTTTTTCATTGGTATGCCGGATTAAGGCTAACATCGAAATGATCAAGCCATGCAGGACGATATATTTGCTGTTTTCCTTCTTAGCACGCTTTTGGATACCGGCGCTGCTTTTTCGCTTATAAGAGACGGGACGCTGCTTATGAACAATGCAAAGTAAAAAAAATAACCTTTCGTTCGACAAACACACGTCCAGCCAGACTAACTGGTCCAACAGCATCGCCGTGCGGTGCCGTAAGGCTAAAAATTTCATTGAATAAGAAGAAACGGCGTCCGAGTTCTCTGTATGTCCCGGAACTCCGCCGTTACCCGTGGTCTGAAGTTGAGATTTCGTTGCGGGCATGGGCATGACGCTCGACCTCCCTGGTGGCGGATATCGTCTTGTAAACAAGGCGGACCTGAATTATTTCATTAAACGAGAGAACTGCATCACTGGCCCAACCTCCCAGCCCCCTTCACAACGCCTGCAGCCGCCCTACCATCCGAAATCTGAGATTCCCTGCACATGTGTCCTGGCACTGACCTCCAAAAGAAACAGCTGGAGGACGTCATGTGGCCGTTCATTTCAATGCTCAGGCAGCAACCAGGAAAGACAGATATCCTGCTGCATCGAATTGAAAACCGGTAACGCACCGCCTTGGATGTGCAATACACGCCCCATCCGGCAGAGCACAAAATATTACTCCTGGACAAACCTCTTCAGGAGATGCTTGACATTGATGCAGTACGTGTGTCAAAGAGCCCTTGGGCATTCGCTGTCATTCTCGCTTCGAAAAAAGATGGAACTGCCAGACTCTGCGTGGGTTACAGATGGCTTAGCAAAGTGTCAGTACGGGACAGTTACCTTTCCCAGCATTCCCTTTATAATTAATGCGCTCAGTAATTTGACGGTGTTCACTACGTTGAATTGCAGCCGCAATTCCTTCAGATAGAGGTGCATGTGTTAGACATGCAGAGAACCACTTTCATTTGCGGCAGAGGCTGTGCGAGTGAATCCATCTGCCATTTGGCTTGTCCAACTCGCCAGCGAGCTTAGAGCGTTTATAAAACGTTGCGCTCGGAACCGTAAAGTACGAATTGGCGATTGCATTCATGGATGACGTTCTTGTATCCTCGCGAACGTTCGAGGAGCACCTCGAACACTTTACTATAGTGGATGATAATGCGGTGAGTGCGCGGGCAATGTGGTGGATGTTAACCATTTTGTAGCTTGGCGATGACGACCGCAGGGAAAAAGGAAAGCTTCCGGGAAGGGTGAACTAGAGTGTGTTGCTTTGTTGAAAACGTCAAGATTGTTCAGGTCGTTTGACAATTGTCCTGGAGAGATGAGACCTTTGTCATCTTTTGGCTTTGGAGGTCGAAAAGGGCGAGACGGTTCTGTGGTGACGTTCGTGGAGTGTATATAAGAGGGTGACCAAATAAACTGGGGCAATTACATATATTTTTTCAAAAAAATCGAAGGACCCACTCCGACAAAGCGTGTTCGATTTCAAATTGAAACCACCCACATGGATTTTATTTTTACTGCTCCGAAATTTCTCAGCCGCTTCGTCATCTTCTTTGAAAAGGTGTCAAATGATGTTGGAGCAAACAGCAACAAAGCGCATTCACAGCCTTATCAAACGCAGTGGCGGAAAACGAGTGTCGGCACGTTTCCGACCTTAAACAAAACATTCGTTTTGCAGACAGATGGGCGCGATTCCGGCGTCAGAGCTGTTCTACTGCAGGAAAATTACGGTATACTTCGGCCGGTTGCTTTCGTGAGTCAGACCGTCGATTTCCAACAATGTAACTACAGTATTGCAGAAAGAGGATGCCTGGCCATAGCGTATGCGTTAAATCGATTTGACATGTATTTAGATGGCGTAACATTCCAAACTGAAGGTGATCATTTAGCGCTGTCATGGCTTAAAGACTTCAGAACCCCGCTGGTCGCCTCGCTCGTTGGGCACTAACGCTACAACAAAACGACTACGTTATTGTGTACAGGCCGGGCGCTACAAACCAAATTGCGGATGAACTTTCCCGCGCCCCCCGTCCTGAGGACGACGTGCAGGAAGTTCCATGTCCGGTTGCAGTGGTTAATACAACACAGGGACTACCTGTCTTATGGTAGGGAGCATTGGCATCAAGAGAGGATCTTCTCAAGGCCCAGCACGACGATGGGTTGCGCCAACAAGTGACTGCCCGGCTGGCAGCGTCCAACCTAGTGAACACCAAGGGTGATGAACAGTTGAACTCTGACTTATTGAGCAGTGACGGTTCCTCATCAGACTATATGCGAAGCTCTGCCATAGCCGGACACGGCTATGGGAGCAAAACTATACGATTAGTTGTGCCAGATTACGACGTGGCCTCGGCATGCGGCAAGATGTACTGAGGTATGCGTGAAGTTGCCCGCCATGTAAGAAAGTGAAGCCACATGGTGGTCAACCCCCAGGTTTTATGCAACCGATCGCGAGCCAGAGCCTTTGGCAGATCTGTTTTATTTTACGTCATGGGTTCATTTCCACATAGCCCACGCGGAAACCGGTACTTGTTCGTAGTAGCAGACCATCTCACCAAATTGGTGGAGCTGTTCCCTTTACGAAAGTTGGACTCGCAAAAATATTAGACTGCCTCCTTAAGTCTTCAGACGTTTCGTCTTTTTCGGCAAGCCTAATTTCAGCCAATGCGTCAAGTTTTACGATTAAAGTGTCCGTCAATGCATGCGTGGTTTTGGGAATTTAACCCAAACAAACTTCGTTGTATAATCCATAGGCAGATTTCAACTGAAAAAGTAAATCGAAACCTTAATATGATGAGTTCTCTCATTCGGACCGCCACAAGGACTGGGATGCGAAGCTCCCGGAAATGGCCTTCACGACCCGTATTACTGTTAACCGTCAACCGGGCTAACCCCTGCACAGCTCAAGTTTGGCAGAGAGCTTGCTGTTTCACATCATGAACACTCTCCGTTTGCCAGAGCCCAGGTCACAGGACCGCAACTAAACAAACTTCGCAGACGACCCGCAGACGCGTTTCACTATCAACTTTAAAGAAGCCAGGAAGGAGCGTCAGACGTTGCCAGACAGCAGGAGTCCGACCAGTACGACCAGGGACGCCGAAGCCAGCAGTTGAAGGTGGAGACCTGGCTCTCAGGCGCACTCACCCCTGAGTGACGTGGCACAATGCTTCATAGCCTCCCTGGCTAACAGGTGGGCTGGTTATTCGTGTCACGCAAAAAGCTTTCCCCGCTTACATACACACTAATTCACCATTCCAGTGGTGAGTCCGCAGAAACAACTCATGCGACTGACCTTAAACTAATACACATCTTGGAAGATTACTTTTTGCAGGATCGGTCCGATGCCGACGACAACCCGCTCGCGGACCTCCCCCCCCCCCCCCCTCGCCGCAAACGGGCGGTACAACCTGCAACATTGTTGACGGCTGATAGAGAAGTCATGCAGCGGTGGATATGATTCCTCATATTTATTTTTCTTTGTTTCGAGTTTCCAGCGTTCTTTTTTTGTATATTATCCCACAAATCGGACCGCCTTCCTGAGGGCAGTAAATATTGTGCAATTGTGTCCCTCCCTCAGATCCTTCATGTTTTCTGCATTCTAGAACAAGTGGTTGCACATAAACGAAACCAATGACGATGTTTGTTTGTTTTTTTTTGTTTTTTTTATCCACGAAGATAGATCACGGTCAACGCATCCACGAATCCCGGTCCCCTGGACGCTAGGTCCTAGTGCACGCGGCGGTCCTGGTCAACGAGGGCGGCGACCGGCCAGGCTACCCCCACGGAACCAAAGCTGGTACGCAGGACCAGACTTGGAAGTAATTCGTTATAAGTAACGAACAACTTGTAATTCATTCCTTTTTCAAGTAATTTTGTAAATGCCACTTTACTTTTTTTAAGTAATTTGAAATGGATTTTTGTAACAAAAATTGGCAACAGATTACTTTAATTTCTCGAATATTTTTTTAACTGTGACAATAACACAGTAATTAAAGCAATACAAGCAGAACATTCAGCAGCTTTAAAGCAGCAAGTGAAACAAAGACAAATTATCAATAAAGAAGGATAGTCGCAAAAACGCTGGAATTTTTGTGCGACCGGTCACTTGAACCAAAAGAAAAATGAGCAAGGCGCGTACAAATATACAGAAGACAAATATATCAAGTAAGACAGCACCAACTAGAGCCTCCGTCACCTTTATTCGTATTTTTTTCTATTCTCCCGGGCACGAGAAAGTTCTGCGTGTTTATTAGTTTTGGCTTTTATACCGCGTCACGCTTTCCAATTTTTTCTACGTCTACCGCCACCTGCACGGACATCAAAAGCAGGTCCGTATCTCCTCGATTGGCGGGTTCACAAATCAGCGTAACGGACAATGTAACTTCGCGCGAGGGGTCAAATTCACTTTGTCTCTGATGTGCGCTAATTCGTTCCCTGCTCTTGAGGTGCGGCTGAAAAGCGCCCGGCGCGAGGCAAAGAGCATCGTCTTTAGGGTGCGGACGATACTTCTTCGGTGTACTTGTCTGGTCATGGTGGTCAAGTCCACTCCTCAGACTACACTCAAGTGTCGACACCAAGGGGTGATTGATGTGATCCAATATTTTTTGAGACCGATGGCCACCGCTCTTTTCGCCCTCTATGCCCTCACCTCCTCGGCCTCCATGAATATTGGCATGAAAGTGATAACCGATGAACGGTCGATAACCCGTTACCACCGCTTTTTCTCTAACTGGTCGGGTTTTCAGGCATGAAGTGTGTGTCGTCTTGATGGCCATCTATTAATGCGATATTCAAAATTCAGGGCATTAAAGAAGAGAAACCTGGAGTTTCAGTGCATACTTTGCTTGCCAAAAAAAAAAACAGTATGTCATCAGCAGGACCAACAAAGTCTAACCTACGGAAAATACATCAAGGTAAGCAGGTACACCTGTATTCTTCATTGGCTATACACTGTAAAGTTAAAACAAAGTTTTTAGTTTCTTGTGAATAACAGCGAAAACACACAAGTCAAAAGGGCGTTTTAGAAGAACGTTTCTTTAGCTCCGAATCTCGTAGCGGAAGCAGACGCTGATAGTGAGCATGTGCACCGCTAGCTTTGTCTGCATAATTCCAGGGATCATTTTCGAAGGCTGAAAGCTAGCAGGATGGCAGGTGTGGTTGCAGCTTTCAGTGCCTTGTCATATTAAAGGTGAACGGAGTCCGCCAACTCTTTCTCCTAAATACAATATTAAGCAATTCTACAAGGACAACCATAATACGGGCGCATGTGAAATAAGAAGTTGTGTTTGCAGAACATTTTTGAAAACTATCAAATCTGTTTCTATTGTTTTCTGGATAAGTGTATGAAAAACGTAATCTGAATTAACTTGTAACGTAGCGGGTAAAGCAATCTATTACTTTTCAGCGAAAGTAATTTGTTACGGTCGTTCGTTACATTTGGGCCTTAGTAATGTCTAATTCATTACATTTGTCAAGTAACGAGCAGAAATCTGGGCAGGACGTGCCATGGGTACCGGAAACAGCCTCTGCCGGCGATGCCGGAAACTTTCGCAAAATGACTGCCGTGACCTGGACAGTCCTCGTCTGGGACACCTCGCGAGGTTGGGCAATGGCCTTGAGCGTGAGTGATGAGTCCAGACGTGGACCGTGGCATAGAGCTAATACAGCACCGCCTTCCAGACCTTCTACGCCGAAGCCCTTCCAACTACGACCACGAGGACAATCATTGACATGTCCAGAGGTTTAGGGGAAGGGGGAAGCGTTGAAGCGAGGGTCTGCCACCACGCCCTCGGACCGCTGTCTACCATCCAAAATGGACACAGTCCAAGCGCACGACAGTGCATGATGAATAGGTTCGAGAGCCCATAAAATGAAAGAGACGAACCGAGGGCACGAAGGCGTAATCTATCCTGCACTTCCTCTTGTGAAGCCTATTTTGCAAATGATATAACTGTACACATCAGATTAAAATTAAACACAAGCCGAAGCCACTTAGGAATGATCACATGTAAGAATGCTGAAAGCATTTCTACACGCAACCAAGTATTCCATTTTCATACGGCCCTCCGCAGGCGAGGCGCCCCATTGGCTCCACGGCTTCCATGACTAAACGTTTCCGTTGCTGTGCTTTTCTGTTGTTTTATTTCTCAGGCGCGTGATTGACAACATATTGGTGTAATGTTATTTCGGGCACAACGCCGCCGCTTTTTCGCGTAATGGGACAAATAAAGCTTTCGCCTTAAAATAACCAAGTTAACAATATGCAAAGGGAAAACTCTCCATATACCAATCTGGAAAGTTTGAAGCAAACCAGCTGAACTTTAAACTTTTCCATTTTTTATGTTATGATTGCATTGTTTTTATTTGTCGTTGAAACGCTTCGGCGCGGTATGGTCCCAGACGCTCTCCAGCGGCCTTTGACACCATTTTTTTTCTTGCGATCCCCCAACACAATGTTCTAAAATAACCGAATTGAATTAAAACTTAAATTTACGGCCGGAAATGCGCTTGGTGAATTTCTAGTTTACTCGTATTTTTTATTACCAAATAATACAATTTTTTCTTATCTATAGATTTATATATACCCGAATGATAAATCCTTCAATGTAACCCTGTTTAGCAGTCAATGTTTTCTAGTGGACTGCTGACTATGCCTGACTTCACGTCAAGCATGTCTGATTGGCCAACAAGTTACTCTGACCGACAGTCAAACTCCAGTCAGACTCCGCTTGTCGGTTTTCTGATGGTTTCCTGGTAGTAGTCGGCCGCCGCGAAATTCCGTCAAGGTTTCTTGGTGGCGATTCCGATTGTACATCGATTGTCTCTGACTGTACGTAAAAAAGCTTTGACGTGCAGACAGACGTACGGTCACAGGACGTAAAGTTCGTTCGAATACCACTATTTCGTCAAATCTATGAATACGAAAAATAATCTATGCACGAGAAAACGATTTCGGGGTATGAGCCCATAAAACCGCTGATGTTAGAGATATGACAAGCAGGGCACCCGACAACCCTGATCAGAAGCCCGCCGAAACGCCGAACCGAGCCACTTACTCCTTTACTTTCGCTTCGCCCGGCTTCGCCGAGCTTCCATAAACGATCGCTCTCGACTCGCTTTGTTTGCCCGCTTGCTCGAACCTGTCGATCCTGCCCATGCTGTACAACGTCTTAAGTTTTAGTAGAATTTCTCCTCGAGAAGACAAGGCGTTTCAGGTGTTCCGACTATGTAAGGGACTTTAGCGGTGTAGTTGAAGACGACAAGGTGTACCCGGTCCACTGGGCCGGAGACGCGCGAACAAAATGAGGGTTCTACGACGCAATAGCACTCTACATGGCAGGTGAGTTGAACTGAAGTACGGCAATTGATGTACGAGTGCTTTGCATAACTTGCTGAAGGCTTAACTGCATATGAAGCCGAACCATTCTTTAGACCGATGCGCTCATTGTCGGAACCTCGCGCTGCAATACTGAAATGCTCATGACTCAGTCCGGAGAGGTTTCGGCTAGAAAGTTTATTCCTTTCTGTCTATTGTGGGCTATTGACCTTACCGCTGTGTCGCAGCTCAATATTATTGGTTCATTAAGAGCGCAGACAAAAAGCATCCGCGAGCGTAGTTCAGATATGTCTGCTGCTCGCGTTCGTCCGTGGAAGCCAGGGCTGTCTGTCGTAGCATGCGTGCTTGCTCTCTAGCTTCAACAGAGTCGCCATACGTTTTGTGAATTAACGTGTATACGGTCGTCCCGAAAGGTTCAGACATCGAGGGCGTTTTTCTGTACGTAGTCTCTAGAGTACCGTCCGACGGCAATCTTGCAAAGCGTTCAAGTGCCGTCCGACGGCACTCTATACCCTATTGAAAATGTCATCAAGATACGAAATTCGGGACACTGACTGCCAGTCAGCAGCCTTGGTGGAACGTGCCCTGATGGTCCATCAGATGACGTCTGATTGCCACTGCCAAAAGAATTTCATCAGCAAGGGCAGAATTTATATAAAATATCCCATTCCGAGTTAGCCATCTTGGATGGCTATGAAACGGTTCACAAGCCGAGGCGCCATCGGCTTTGTCTACAGCGCCGTCCGACGGCACTCCACTCGCACCTACAAGTGCCATCCGAAAGAGAGGCGGACGGCGCGTGCATCACTGGGGAGCTCGTTAACACAGCAACCCCTCCCTCCTGCCTGCGTTCATGCCGCTTCGCGGGGACAGTATGCGGCTGCAAATTACAAAACTATTGACCCATTTGGCCCTGTCGTACACGCCGCTTCGCGGTGTCCAGCCGGCAAACCAAGCACTGCTGTTCCCCATGCACCTCCAGAAACGAAGCCCATTACCATTTTGTTCACCGAAATTTCGTCGACAACATTCGGTTTTCCCATTGTTAATCGTAAAAAAGAAATGTAAATATCGCAAAATGCGTCATCAAAACAAAATTTTCGAGAGATAAAAAAAGCAACCCCGCACTGGGGATTGAACCCGGGACCGCTTGCTCATAAGGCAGACGTTTTACCACTAAGCTACACTGCAGCTTCAAAAAACTCGTTTTGAAACCTCGTTTTATACGGGACTGTCGGAGAGCACTTCAACGCGTGAGTAGAGTGCCGCCGGGCGGCACTAGAACGCTCTGCAAGAGTGCCGTCGGACGGTACTCTAGACGCTACGTTTCCGAAAACGCCCTCGATGTGCTGAACCTTTCGGGAAGACCGGATACACTTTAATTCACAAAACGTATGCTACTCCGTTAAAGCTAGAAAGCAAGCATGCATGCTACGACAGACAGCCCTGGCTTCCACGGACGAACGCGAAGCAGCAGACATATCTGAACTACGCTCGCAGATGCTCTTTGTCTGCGCTCTTCATGAAACAATAATAATGAGCTGCGACACAGCGGTAAGGTTGTGTCGCAGCCCATAACAGATAGAAAGGTATAAACATTCCAGCCTAAACCTCTCGGACCGAGTCAAGAGCGTTGCAGTATTGCAGCACGAGGTTCGGAGAAATGGGTGCATCGCTCTAAAGAATGCTTCAGCTCATATGAAGTTAAGCCTTCAGCATGTTGTGCAAAGCACTCGCACAATAATCTCGATACTTCAGTTCTACTAACCTGCCATGCAGAGTACTTTCGCGTCGTAGAACCCTCTTTTTGTTCGCGTCGTCCGGCCCAGTAGACCCGGTACACCTTGTCCTCTTCAACTACACCGCTAAAGTTCCTTACATAGTCACAACTCACGACAGACTGGGTCTTGTCGAGGAGAAATTCTACTAAAACTTAAGACGTTGTAGAGCTTGGGCAGGATTTACAGGCTGGAGCAAGCGGGCAAACAAAACGAGTCGAAAGCGATCGTTCGTGGAAGGTCGGCGAAGCCTCTACAGGCGAAGCGAAAGTAAAGGAGTAAGTGGCGTGTTCGGCGTTTCGGCGGGCTTCTCATCAGGGTTGTCGAGTGCCCTGCTTGTCATATCTCTAACATCAGCAGTTTTATAGGCTCGCGCCCCGAAATCGTTTTCTCGTGCATATATTATTTTTCGTATTCAGAGATTTGACGAAATAGTTGTATTGGGACGAAATTTACGTCCTTTGACCATACGATCTTTCTGCCCGTCAAAGCTCTTTGACGTACAGTCAGAGAAAATCAATGTACAATCAGAATCGCCACCAAGAAACCTTGACGGCATTTCACGGCGGCCGACTGCCAACAGGAAAACATCAGAAAGCCGACAAGTGGAGTCTGACTGGAGTTTGACTGTCGGTCAGAGGAACTTGTTGGCCAATCAGACATGCTTGACGTACAGTCAGGCACAATCAGCAGTCCACTAGAAAACATTGTCTGCCAAACAGGGTTACATTGATGGATTTTTCATTCGGGGAATCACCGAGTTCAAGTGCCGTCCGATAGTCTCGTATAAGACTGAGGTCTCAACACGAGTTTTTTGAAGCTGCAGTGTAGCTTAGTGGTACAATAAAGAAAAAAAGCAGTGTAGCTTAGCGGTAAGACGTCTGCCTCATGAGCAAGCGGTCCCGTGTTCAACCCCAATTGCTGGGTTGCTTTTATTTTATTTGTATCCCTTAACATTTTTTTGTCTACGAATTTTGCGATATTTACATTTTTTTGCGATTAACACTGGGAAAACCAAATGTTTTCGACGAAATTTCGCTTAACAAATAGTGGTAAGGGCTTCGTTTCCGGAGGTGCATGGGGAACAGCGGTGCTTGGTTTGCCGGCTGACGCCGCCAAGCGGCGTGTTCGACGGGGACAAATGGGTCAATGGTTTGTAATTAGCAGCCGCATACTGTCGCCGCGAAGCGCTGCGTGACCAGGCGGAGGCGGGGGGGGGGGGGGGGGGGTGTTGTGTTAACGAGCTCCCAAGTGATACACGCACCGTCCGACTCTCTTTCGGACGGCACTTGTAGGCACGAGTGGAGTGCCGTCGGACGGCACCGTAGACACGGCCGATGGCGCCTCGGCTTGTGAACAGTTTCATAGCCATCCAAAATAGCCAACTCGAAATGGAATCGTTTCAGTATAAATGCTGCCCTTGCTGGTGATAATCGTTTGGCGGTGGCGGTCAGACGCCATCTGATGGACCATTAGGGCACGTTGCACCAGGGCTGCTGACTGGCAGTCAATGTCCCAAATTACATATCTTGATGAAATTCTCAATAGGGTAATACATAGTTTTAGGTAACGACCACTGTGGAAGAAATACATTTAGGTGATTACTCTGCGCAACGCTCTTCATTCGGGGCGCGAGCGACCAGATCCTGTTTGGATAGCCTCAAAACAGCACTATTTAGTTCCGCGCCGCCGCGGAGGCGCTGAGCTATGAGCACCGTGGGTGTGAGTTCCTTCTCGGCGGCCACGGTGTCTGTGGCGTAGCGTGCTCGCCTTTTTCGGTGTGGCGGTGTGGTGGCGGTGTGAGGGCCTGTGGCTGTCCTCGTGTTTTTCTTTGGTGCTGTGTCGATGACAGGTGAGCCTTCACCTGAAGAAGACGTTAAATTATGAGGCTAGAAAAAGCGTGCTTCGTTCCCAACCTCAATTCGAGGTACCGGAACTGTGCCGAGCGAGTGTCTTTGTTTAAAGCTCCGTCGAATGACTCTCGTTTGGAGCAGTGGTGTACGTGCAACCCCGAGGGACGAACACAAGTCACTACCTAGTGATCATGTTTGTGCCAAGCATTTCTCAGACGAACTGATATCAGAAATGGTATCATGTAGAGTTCGGTGGAGATTTCTCATCCGCGCTGCAAAGAAGACTGTGCTATCTGTAAATCTGTTCGGAGCATTTTCCCTTGACCGCGAAGTACTTTACACATTATCTGTAATACATGTAAAACATGCAAGACAGGGTGACCCCATATTGTAAGTGTATAGATGGAAATTATTTTATGTCGTATTAACGCTACTTCTGTTTGACTTTCAGTCCATGTGTCATCATTTCAGTTAGTATGTCATCATATTGTGTCAACATTTCAGTTACTTTGTCGCCATAAATATATTTTTTCTGCGATATTGGTTTGTATGTACCACAGTACCAGTTGGTATCGTGAGTATAAACGATTTGTACCGCTAATACCTTTCTGTGCTTGTAAATAAATATTTGGGCGCCACTAGTGTGTCATTATCATATATTTTATTAAGAAGGCAAGAGCAGAGTGGAAAAAATCCCCTGACCTCTTAGAAAGCCACAAAATGTATGTAAGCAATTTGCGGAACTGTCGCCGAACATGCTGTCGGACAAAACATTCGAGCACTACCCGTCTCTTGGATGGAATTATTTTACAAGTACTCTAAAATATTGAAAACCTAGTAGATTTTGTTGGGAAGTTTTGTACTTTTACGAGCATGTTTATTTACATTGAGTATTTACCGGAATATTTTCGTTTAAAAAACAGCAACCACACGCGGGAGAGCAACAAGTGCCAATGCGCCAACATAATTCTATCATTTCACCACACAGTACACAGGAAGAAAGTAAATAATGAGTAATTTTCTTCATAAACCCCCTATACAAGCTTTCACAAACTCCTCTATACGTGGGCACCATCTATGCCCGTGCGAGTGAAATTACGCTCAATTCGCAGACATATTGTGGTCGCCTTGCCCGACAGAGAGTCATCACCCAAATGTGTTCCTTATTGATGGGCTGGAACGTTTGCCGAATCGAAAGTTTGGCGCCAGATCTTGGGATTCGGCAAAGCCGACTTTTTCCGAATTTCTAGAGATTCGGCAAAGATTCCGGCAAAAATACATGTGGTTATCAGACTATATTGACACAGTTATTGCTAAATAAGGTGATATTCTGCAACATAATTATATCGGTGTAATTTTTGTCTGTTTAGTGGCAATTTCAGTGACTCCTGCAAGTAACGTCGTTCGGTTTGGTAGAAGCAGAGCGTTGCGCTGTCTGACGAATCACGCTACGAGTTTCGGTTTGGGGCATTCTTAGTTCAAGCCTCCATGTGTGTGTATGTACATTGTTAATATGAGTGCAATAACGCTGCATTCTTGCTTTCTTTGAGACTCGCCGTTATGTGTGCAAAAACGAAGGCAACAGTTGCTGAGCCTTCACCAGAAGATATAATAATATGGTGAATATGCAAGTTTTTCGATTTGAGTCACTTGGCGTCTGCTTTGCATGCAAGCGTGCGTTCCACATTGGCAACGTCTCGTTTTCACCATTAAATGCCAGTTTCTGGTCATTAGGACACACACGGACCTTTCGAAAGATAGGGAGAAGTTAGAATCATCGGATGTGCAACGTACCAGCACTATAGTTCTGTGTTTAGTTTTATGCAGATACAGGAAAATCGCGAAAAAACACTAAATGAAAAAAGCAATATTTTTTTGTGTCTTGGCACACACTATTTTTGCGCCGAAAACAGAACTGTTATATTTGCGAAGAGTTCTTTAAAGTAATTGTCGACCAATGTTTCAACTAACTCGTCGCATCACTGGAAATGTCAAATGAAATTCACGGCATCCAGAATATGCCGCATCATTTGTTACTTGCGCAGTGGACTGCCTAAATTACTCGTCGATCTTCTACTCTTGAGGCAGAAGATATTGAAGACAACCACGCCCTCTCACAAACGCGGTTACCGCATGGCCTGCTCACTCCACACCTCGCCGTAACCACTGGTTGTACTACGCTGCACCACCGCGCACTGCACGATAAGTAACCGCACGACTGCACGGCGTCCATTTGCAATCTACGGACGGAAATCCATGGTTTGCAGATACGCTCTCGGGCCCATTGGCCACGTCGCATTCTCGCGCGTGCGCAGACATTTGCAGAATTTTGCCAGATCTTTGCCGAACTTTCCTCCAAGATTTCGGCATTTGCTGAACTTCGCCGAATCGAAGTTCGGCAGATTCGGTCCATCACAAGTATTTTTCCACCGTGGGAGCGCACAACGGTACAATCTGAATTCAAACATCGGCATTAATTGTCATTTCATCACTGGCGTAGGGCCTGATCCATCTGAATAAAGGCTCCTTCGCACATGACCATTTTTATGTTTTCCTACCCGTTACGCACAGGAGACCGAAACATTCGTGCCTCGAATTCTAAGTGCAAGTTCATTTCCTTGAACTGGCAGCCGCAGCTTAATATGAAGTACAGATGTACCGGTGACTTGTCGTGCAAGCAAATGTCAGTTTCATTAAAGTCTACTTAACGAAAAAAGAGGGGCTGTGTGAACCAGCCTTCAAGGTTGCTTCGCACAGCACCCATCTCTTATGTTTTCTTGCTTTATTTACAAGTCACTGCAACATGCATCTTTCGAATGACACGTGCAAGTCTGCTTCTTGAACTGCTTACAACTGCTTATATGAAACACATACAGGGCATGCTTTTTACGCTGTTTTCAGATTTGTTTGAAAGTAAAAAAAAAACTATGAAAGCTACATTTATTCGGTGTGTTGCAGGGAGTTCTACGGTCGTGGGTTGCATAGGATAGGCGGCTAATCATAACGATCGGTTGAGATAATTGAGTAAACTTTGTCTAATTAACTTTTAATTAGTAAAAATATACATTTGGTTTAGGATTATAAACTTGCTAAGTATCATTGAAAACTCACTGAATTACTAATTTTTCAATGTATTGAGCGCCAGAGACGTGCAACTGCGCGCTAAAAATACCACTCAGTGCAGCACTAGCAAGGCTACCGGTGCAATATTGCAGCCTGCGCAATTTTTACCTCTTTCAATATAGCTCCCGCCTTGTACCTAAGCACCAGAGATACCTTTACCGCTCTACTAAACTTCCAATGCATTTGAGATGTTTGTAAAAAAATTTCATTTAGCGGTTTGGAATGACGCTCATCAAGTGTCCGATTAGAAACATATATGTATTTTGACCAATTTCAATGTTAGGTTACAGTAAGTTTACCCCGACTGGTTGTTACGAATAGGTTCATGAGTTATGTCGCCCTGGCTGTGGAACTCAACTTCACCAGCCGCAAATCACTACCTTTCACGCACTTTATCAAAATATGTAAACTCTCTTAAAAATGCAACTATATATTTATACGGTGACTCTTGACGAAAACAGTAACATAAAATTTAAAACAAAAATATAACGCAATGAAACAGTGATGTGTAAACCCACCTGAAGAAAGGGAGCGACATATTATCCCCTTTTTTTCGCCCACGCACTTTTATTTCTAGTCTTTTCCTTTTCGCCTTCGCCCATCGACGGTGGCGCCCTCTGCTCCTCTTCAGGCTAGCAGGCGGCCTTCCCATACTTTGTTCGAAATTGAGTCAGACCGCAAGTAAAGGCTAATAGACGCGCAAATACGTACACGCATACTAATAGCGTACAGTAAGATGTACTCTCTGCGTTCAATGGATATGCCGTAAACACTATAAAAACCCGATGAAAGACGTAACTATGCGTTTCGGCACTACTCTGATTGGCGGCATCGGTACCTCTGGCGTGCGGTCGTTTATCACTACTGCGTGGTGCACGCTAAATACCCCAGGCTAGCGGTTGTAATCGCACTGGCTAAATTGCTCATCTACAGATTGAGACACCAAAGGCCCACTGAGGCAGACTAACTTCGGCTGCATAAGCATACACACAACCATTTTTGCTTTCTGCTCCAAGACGTGCTTTTTGTATATAAAATGTGAGGTGAAAATATATGGGTATTTAATGAGGAGATGTACATATTGCCACGCGCGTCGGCAAGCGAGCGCGTGCCATGGCCTTAGTGGTTATCACGCTCGACTCTGCGCGCCAGAAGGTGTAGATTCGATTCCAGCTAGCGGACTGCCCATTTATTCCTTCTTTCAACTTGGGCCTTCTCGTAAGTTCGAGAAAATTCTCGTCTGATCAAGTCCCAAATGTTCTACGCACCGAAAGTTCTCCGCCGAACGATCCAGAAACCCAGGAGTGTACATAACAGATTTCGTAAGGCGAGCGAAATCGGTTTTCGCCCCAGCGTTCGACTCGGCTGTCACGCCGACTTCGACGCCCGCTACGCTCTGCTTTCTTCTGTTACCTTTTTATTTCTGCCATTAAACGTCTAGTTTCTTCAGTTGCTATCGCCTCATCAATTGTCATTCTTGACATTTTGGTGGAGGTGCTAGGTATTTGCGTTCTTTGCCCATGGACCGCACCCCTCCGAAAATACGCCCACTAAGTGACGTACTCAGCCCCGGGAGGCTACCCTTCGTGGAAGACCAGACCAAAGCCCGGTCAAGTCGCCGTAACCAAGGCCTACCGCCGGAACTCGGAACCCTTGCCGCAGAAATCAAAGAAGGAAGACCGCGACGATGACCGCTCCGCCCGTCGTTGTCCTGCCCATCGCTCCCCGATCACCGACAGCTTTCCATGGCGAAATCTATGAAGACGTCGAGGACTGGATCCTTCACTATGAGCGCGTGGCCCGCCACAACGAATGGAACGCCGAGCAACGCCTCCAGAACCTCTACTTCTCGCTGGAAGGCACCGCAAGGCACTGGTTCGAAAACCACGAGGCTTCACTCACTTCATGGGATATCTGCGCCACCCAGTTGAAGCGAACCTTCTAGAACAAACACGGGCGACAGAATGCGGAGGACTTGCTCCAGACGCGGACACAAGCCCGCGACGAAAGCGTGACAAGCTACGTTGAAGACGTGGTACGACTGTGTACACGCGCCGACCCGTAAGCCACCGAGGAGAAGAAGTTGCGCTTCCTCATGAGTGGCGTGAAAAGTGAAATCTTCGGTCGGCCTTGTCCGCAGCCCCCGACGACGGTAGACGGCATTCGTGGCCGAGGCGACCAACATCGAGCGACGCGCTGTCGGCCAGAGCTGTGCACTATCACACGACTCGCCGGTGTGTCAACGGTTCCGGCTGTCTCGCCACCTCGCTCCGATGTCGATGGCGTCGGCATTGAACACCTGCGGCAGATCATCCACTACGTCGTCCGTGATGAGCTCAGGAAGCTCCTACCTGCTGTCACAAGCCCGGCTACGCCCTCAGTCGCCGAGATTGTCCGGGAACAGCTTTGCAGGCGCTGGAGCCAGAGGTTCTCGCCAGCACCGCTCCTGAACCAACGAAGCTGAGCTACGCCGCAGCGACCCGCGACCACGACCCCCTTCTCACCCGTATACGGCGCCCCCTCAACGTGAACCTCCAGCGCCGCAGTATTCATGACGCCAGGAAGATCACGTGTACGTTCGCCCAGAACAAGCTGCGCCACGAAAGACCGACGTGTGGAGGACAGCCGATCGACGCCCGTTGTGCCGTCATTGCGGTGAAGCCGGACACATTTACCGTCGATGCCCCTACCGACAACTGGGACTGCGCGGGTTCCACCCGAACAACACGCGCCCAAGGTACGACGAACGCCCTCGCGACGTCGTGGAGTACCTCCGACACCGAGCTGCTACGCCGCTCTCCGCCGTACGTCCCACTCACCAACGCCCAGATGTTCAGCGTCTCCAGCGCCACGACCCCGCCGAGAAGAGCGTCTCCCCTGCGTCGCCGGGAAAACTAAGTGCGGCAACGCCTTGTAGTTGGCGTTGCCGAATACGACCGAAGTAAAGAGCCTCCAAGAACGACGGAGCGCTCCCACTCTCCCGACGGTACGCAACGCAACGACGTGCCTAAAACAGTGTCCAAACGATCTAAACGTCGTCATTGACGGCCACGATGCATCAGCACTCGTGGACACCAGAGCAGTCTACTCAGTCTTGAGTGGGAGGCTCTCCCCCGCCTTCGAAAAGTCATGACGCCGTGGGATAGACCTCAAGTACGATCCGCCGGAGGACACATCATTACACAAGTTGAAAGATGCACTGCTCGGGTCGATATCCACGGTGAGACGTGCCCTGTGAAATCCGTCGTTCTGCAAGACTGCTCGAGGGACGTTATTCTCGGACTCGACTTTCTCTGCGAGTATGGCGCCGTCATCGACCTAGGAGCAAACCGGTTGACGTCATCCGCGTCGAGTCCTCGCAAGCAGCGTGAACTTGCCACCGCGCTAAAGTGTTTTCGTGCCCTTTGGGATCACCGAGCTTTCTGCGGCGAAGTTCTGCTCGAGGGGAGCTCCAGTTGCTTCTAGGAACAGGAATAGGCGTCGAAGAGGCGTAGCTAAACTTAAGGATGGCCGCACTGTGGTCCTCGTGACGAACCTCCGAAACGAAGCGCAACACCTCACGACAGGTGCAGTCGTTTGCCTCGTCAAATAATTCCGAAACTCCGCCGAGATCGCCGTAATTACTGACGAACCTTCGCCACCTCAGCAAGACGGTACGTGCGCCCGGTCAGACATTGACCCTAAGCTTCCGGGCCCGAAACGATGGAAGCTGATTGACCTCCTCGCCGAATACCACGCGACTTCTTTTCGATGTCGTTGAAGGAGCGTCAAACCGCCGTTGCGAAGCACCGTATCGTTACCGAGAACGACGCGCGCCCTGTGCATCGATCTTCATAAAACGTCTTAGTTAAAGAAGGGCAAGTGATCCAGGAGCAAGTTCAAAAGATGCTGGAGTAGTAGGAAACCTGTACCAACTCGGCCACCTGTCAATCAAAGCCCCCAAGGGGCGGGACCAGCCCCGACCATTTACAGAGCCGCAGGGTGGGGCTTCTTCCCTCTCTCTCCATCCCAGGCACCAATGACCGGGCGTGGGCATTAGCCAGTGACCAATCGGAGCTCACCCAGGCCCCGCCCCCTGAGGTACCGCAGTACAGGTGTGAGGTCACGTACCTCCGAAAACCTCAGACCTCAAACCACAAGCATGTGTTGACCAGGTGTTGACAGCTGCGGTGATCATGTGATAACAAACACGTGGTGTCACAGGGTCCGAGCTTCGTCCGACAGAGGGCGCTATAGGACTTGAATTGCGGCACTCAGGGCATCTCACGTGTCATGTCACATGGTTCGAGCTGCGTCCGACAGAGGGCGCTCACGTGATGTCGCACAGGGTTTGTGCTGCATCCGAAAGAGGGCGCTGCGCTCCGGTCACATGACGGTCACGTGTTTTGATTTGAATCGCTGGGCGGTAAATGCCCATTTTATTCGATTAAAAAAGGCTCTGCGGACGGCTGGGACTCGACCTCGCTACCTTGTGCACACCAGCCCGACACTCTACCCCTGAGCTACAAGCACATTGCTTCCCAGACCGCTTAACTCGTCTTAGTTGTTCGTGCGTGTGTGTGTGTGCAATTCATGATAACAAGCGCGTGACTTTTTCACGGGTTCAGAGCTGCGTCCGACAGAGGGCGCTCACGTGATGTCGCACAGGGTTTGTAGCTGCATCTCGAAAGAGGGCGCTGCGCTCCGGTCTCATGATGAACACGTGCTCGCGGGCTCGTAGCCTCGTGGCGCCCACGCATTACTGTCGCATGTTTACGCAATGTCCTATATATATGTGGTATATGACGACGGCGCACCGTCATTATGGCGGTGACGCTCGCGTCCGTCAAGTCTCTTCTCGCATTCGATCATGGGCTCCTTTCTAATTGTCTGCGTGATCACCATCGGCGTCAGCATGTCGCACGCGAGCCTGCACGGAAATTGCACGCTCGAGATGAGTCTGAACAAGGAGATCAAAGTACATCAGTGTCCTGCATCCGTGCTAGCAATACGTGTATGGTCAAAAGAGGGCTATCCGAAAAGAGCCGGTGTAAATTTGGACAGGAATCAGACTGAGGCGCTGAAGCAATGTCTCAATGAGCTGGACGTTCTTGCTCCCCGGAAATATGATCTCGAGTGTGAAGACAGCTGCATCATCAGCGAGTCCATGTACCTTCGAAGATGTCCTCTGAACGTCTATCAAATTCGGCGACTGATCGGAGGAAGGAAAGCCTCATTGTACGGAATAAATCTCGATCGTGAAGCTATATTGCTCCTGTCAAAATTTTTGAATAAAAAATGATAAAACTCGCTACGTGTTTGTGTATTGCGCGATCATGTACACAGAGCCCACGAGCGCTCGACGCATCGGGTAAAGGACACGAACATTTTTTCTTCATCTCTTTTATTGCTCAAAATCCTTCGCATTAACCCAACTGTTGTGCGAGGAATCGTAGCCCCTCCATTTTACGAGGTATTGCAGATGGGGCGCACGTCGGCGTCTCAAAATCTTCTCCACGATCCAGGTCTTGTTTTCGGCCAGGGAAACGCGCTGCAGTTCTGCCTCGTAAAAAGAGCCGAGAACGGGCTCTTTTCTCACCATATCGACTAGGTGGTAGGTATTGGGCACACCTAATCGAATTCGATCCACGATAAACACCTCGTCCGTGAACGACTGCTTGTACTTCTTCAAGAGAACGTGACGATCTTTGGAGATGCGCACATGCTCACCCACGCGAAATTTAGGTATTTTCACGCGACCGGGATCGGGGAACAAGTGAAAGAAAAATTCGGTCTGGTTCTGTGGGGTAACATCGACCGGCCTAGCGTTCAGTGTCCTGTGGTGGCTAAAATTATAAGATTTGACGATTTCCGGGAGGATTTCAATTAATCGTTTGGTTCGTGCATACTCAAAGTACTTGTAAACCCGACTCATTATGGTGCGTTGTACGCGTTCCACTATCGAAGCCTTTTGCTTCGAATTCACGGAATATAATTTAATGTCGTTTTTCTCCAGAAACGACTTGACCAATCTTCCGTAAAATTCACGACCACGATCCGTACATAAACGCTTGCTTTTCCCCATTTTGCGAAAGACAATTTTCAACGCCCTGACAACTTCCTCTCCCGTCTTTCGAGCTATGGGGACGACGGTGAGAAATCGTGAGAACGTATCAATCACAAACAAAATGTATCGTTTTCCATCATTGTATTTGGCAATTTTTTTAATTTCCACTAGGTCAGCCTGATAGACGTCTCGAAGTCCCAAGGATAGCGTTTTGCGGTAGACGCGAGGGCGCTTGGTTTCCCTGAACAATGTATATGCGTCCGATCCTTCTAAAAACTTTTCCGCCGTTCTTCGTCCCGTATGTCGTGCGAGCCTGTTGATTCCACCGAAAGAGGCTGGATGACTTGCTTCGTAGTAGACGGCTTTGCTCCCCTTCTTTTGTGACGAAGACATGCTTTCTGGGCGCACCGCTTTGTTGGTCGGTAGTGTCGAGCTCGAAACGTCGTCAGGTTCAGGTGACAATTGATGAGAGAGGAAATGGCGCCTCTCATCCAGGGAGGCTGCCTGTTGTACAGCTCGTAGTGCAGAAGCTCTACAATGCTGGATCCCTCGAGCGGCTCTCCGTGAACCACCAGCGTTCCCTCGGGGGTGTAGGCAATTACCGAGGAAATCGCGCTGAGGAGCGTCTCGACTTTCCCTCGGTGTCGTGGGTGAAAAGCGGAAAGAATTTCCTCGTCGTTAAAGTAATCCTTGTCTAGAATTTCTTCCATGCTCTCTCGACCAGGCGCTGCGAGGTACGAGGTGGTGCGGTAGAAACGGGATCAGCAGGAGCCGGTTCGGTCGGCGATGAGGTCGGTGATCCTGCACTCCGCTGCTCCGGGGAAACAGTACGAAGGCGCTTCGGTGCTGAAGTGACCGAAGAAGAAGACGCACCTCGACGAATGGTCGCCCGCGCTTTGAGGGTCCTTCTTTTAAACCGATCGTGATTCACGATGGTCACTGGCAGGTTTTGTTTGACCAATAACCTCGTGACGCGATCGAAATGAACCGGAACTGGCAATTTCTTTGAGCGTGAAACTAAATAGGAAACCAAGTCCACAATGTTGGATCTCTGTAGAGGTTTTTCGTCGATCGAAATTTCCAAGGTTTGCGGGTCCCAGGTGAGCACCGGTTTCAGTAGCCCCAGAAGAGATCGACCCTTTTGCCGGTAGGTTTTGCTCAAGTAATTGACTATGACGGAAGGGTCGTCATCATCCCCACGCTCGCTCGTCTGCGTTGTCCGTTCTTCCATGCTAATGGGTGTCGCTCTAACCTCGTCGATGTGTGCGCTACTCTCATTCGACGTGTACGGACGTAACATTTTGTGTAGCGTTTGAATTATTTTCTTTAGCTTGATGTCGTCCGGTTCGTCGTCTTCTTTCAGAATCTCGGGAATGTTCTCTCTGTAAGGTACGAGATGGTACTTTTTCATGCTTCTCAGACTCCGATAGCCTTTGCGATGGCTCTTCCTCCGATCGTTGATATGAGGCCTAGAAGAGCAGGAAGGATCAGGGGTAGGAAACCTCCCTTCAATACCAACGTCTTTCTTACGTTCTTGTGCGTGTCTTTTCGATTTCCCAGTGACCGTATGACGGGTGCAAATCTCTTCACTTTCTTTTTTATAGCTGCGGAGAGAGGAAGGTTTCCGGCGCACAGGTTTAAACAAATTTCCCTAATTATTTTCAGATGCTCCTCCTTGGCGTGACGTAGTAGTGATTCTCTTTGCCTACACGATTTGGCTTCCGACAACAGGTGCAAGAATCTTGCGTGCTTGGTGATGCGGTTCATTAGGAGACGGACGTGTCGTACACGACTTCCGGACCCTCGTCCGGCAAGATTTTTGCTCTCACACGGAAATTATCGGGACAAGTTTGCGATAGGTCGATCAGAATGTAACTGAACGGCGTTCTACACGCGTCCGAATATATACGCGGTAGAACCTGCCCCCTGCTAGCCCCCAAAGAGCTGTCGGGATAGCACTTGGAGCTGATCGGCAATCCTAACTGAACGGAATATAATTAAGGCCGAAGAATTTAGGCTTATTGTTCTAAAGTACGCGTCTTGGAGGAACATGTTCTGCGTGATGAAAATGACCGAAGCATTATAGTGATGAGCAGCTCCTATAAAATATTCACAAATGTCTTTGAGCTTCGTTCGATTTGCGAGAAAGTCGTCGAATATGATCAGCGAATTTCTTTCGGGGTCTAAATTTTGCGGGATCTCCTTGGTGAAAATGACCTCACTCGTCTCCGAAAACCAGCTCTGGGGAAACACAGAAACGTAGTAGACGACGTGAAACTCTTTGTCGAACATTTCTCTTCTAAATCTCAACAATTTGCGAATATACGTGCTTTTGCCCGATTTAGAAGATCCAATCATCGTGATTGACGCCGGCGTTTGGAAACGAAATTTGTCCAGGCCCGAAGACATGTCGGTGACCATGCATGCTACGCTCGTAGACGAGTGAAAAGAAGGCATCGCAGACGCGTTTCTAAGTACTCGCGCGAAGGAGCACATTCCCGCGCGGCGGGAGACTCGCGCGGCTTTTGCTTCATGATAAATGCTCACACGCGTCGCAACAGTGCGGTTTATAGCGACGCCCGAACGTGTAACCCAAATCACAATGTTTACCCAACGAAGGATATCGGATAAAAAGAATAAAGCGGATGCTCCCCAAGCTCGGAGCTGACCGCGCGATACAAGTACGTACCTAACAGGAACAAGTCTCGACAGTGTTTCGAGACATGTCTCGAAAGCTCGGAATGTGGTTATTTTTTTTTCATATGCAAATTAAATACGTTGCTGTTGACAATCCGCTCGTTCGCTTTTGTTTTTCAGTCTCGTGTTTTTTTTTTCATTTATAGGATTAGTGACGCATGTGTTGATTGCACAGCGAGTCGTCATTTCGCAATCCGCTTGGTATATATAGTCCGAGGTATCATCCCATGATCTCTTCACTGCTTTCTCTCGCGCAGAAGAAAAGGTAATGCTAGAAAAAGCCTTCGTGTCAGGGCCGCCGTATACTAATGTCATTATTTTCAGACTCATCGTCACATCGAGCCACCGCGCCGCCCTCCGCAGTCAACCCAAAATGGACGGGGTCCTGAACAAGCTGTCTTCACTGCGAGCGTCGTCATCGTCTGTGTTTGTCAGCATGAGCTCCATTCCGTGCAACGTCAAGATACCCGTGCTGGAGGTGAGGCGTATGGACACGCGATACGGGCCATCCGTTTGTGTGACTCTCCAGCTCGAAGAGCGATGTGGTAAAAGTATTTTTACCGAAGCGGTTCGCCGAAGTGAACGAGGAAGACATCCAGAGCATGAGGGCGATGAACGGACTCACTGATGGAGAAAACCAGTGGTGACGAGCGGTCACCAGTCATTGCTTTCTCGTGCTCTGACTAGAAATTGTGAGTCGCTCGGAACAATTTAGAAAAAATGGTAACCTGCCACTTGTGCGATGCGCGAGAGCGGCAGCAGTACTCCACCGCGGAGTCGTTACAAGTTCACCTGGCCCAGGTTCACAATATCCCGCCGCAAGATTGCCTTCCCTTCATCAACTCGCTGTGCGCCTTTCGAAACTTTACCGCGCGTTATGATATGCATTTGCACGAGCGCGACGACGAGTCTCACGATGTATCCACGCTTTTTCGGCTTCAGTCCGACGCAATGGCCAATGTTTTTAGGCATTATGAAATGCCATTGCGTTTTTTCATCACACTAACCGTGGAAATGACTCGTCTCAATGGCGACGACGAATTTGAATTCAGCGTGCACTACTTTCATTCTTTAGTGCACACGGTCTGGGCCGAAGGTAGCATTCGCGATGCTCTAGAGACTGCATGCGCCGAGATCTCTGCTCGCCTAGAACAGTATCAAGAACGTGGATCCGGGCTTGTCGTCGTCGCCATTCAGACCTGCACCATCACCGTTGGACGTTTCATTCCGCCCACGGTAGGTTGTGCAAGCTTCGTGTTGCCCGGTGAACTCCCAAGCAGACAGTGCCTAGTGAATGTGACCGAGCAACTGAATGACTCGGAAAGAAACATGTGCTTTGTGTTTTCTGTGCTCGCCGGTCTCCATCCCGCACCCTCTAAACGATCGAGAGCTTCTTGCTACCGAGAGCATTTGACCAAGTACTGGTTCCCCAACAGGTATCCAGTGACGTTTCCGCAAGACGTGCAGGCTTTCGAGAGAAAAAATCCGTGTCCGTGAACGTGTATGGTTACGATCGAGAACAAAGGTTCGTCTACCCGCTCAAAGTCAACTATAGCGAGCGGGAGAAGCACGTGGATTTGCTCCTAATAGACGATCACTTTGTTCTAATCACCAACTTTGCCGGACTTTTCGCGAACAGGCGCAGTCACCGTTTTCGCTGTAAAAGGTGTATGATGGGCTTTCGCTTTCGCACTGCGCTGGGCAGTCACCTTATCGCTGTGTAAAGAAAAGAAGGCAGTCCGAACAGTGTGTCCTGCAAAGGGGACGCGCTGTATTTCTGGAGCCCACACACGATGGAACCTTTTCGCTACTTTTGCGTCTACGATTTCGAGGCCATTCTGGAAGCGGAAAACATGGGTCAGGCTTACGAGAAGCACGTCCCCAGTTCGTTTTGCATTCTCGTAATCCGATCCACGGACTCGCGCATCGTCGAGCAGTTTTTGTACCGGGGCGAGGACTGCGTGGAAAAGTTCATTTCCATTCTTAATCAATTGTCAAAGCTCATTGGCGAATGGATTCGAAGTGAGGAAGTGCCAATGGTGAGCGTGGACGAAGAGGCTCATGCGTCGGCCTCTCACTGCGCGATTTGTGGCGAATCGTTCGGAAATCGAAATAGAAAAGTCAGAGATCACGACCACTTCAGCGGATCGTACAGGCAGTCGTTGTGTCAGGGATGCAATTTAAATCTGAGAGTAAACAAGAAAGTCATTCCAGTGCTCGCGCACAACCATTCGTATGACCTGGCCTTTATACTACCGAAACTCAACTTATTCGAGTCTAAAGATATTAAAGTGCTCGCCACTAGCTAGCCAGCAATTTAAGCGACTCGACGTGGGTAACCTGCGGTTTCTCGACAGTCTAGGCATTTCTCCCCGCCAGCTTGGACGCGCTGGTTCAGGACCTCCGTTTCAAGGGACTAGAAAACCTGTGCTGTCTAAAGCGAGGCTTTTCCGCAGCACGTTGAGCTTCTGGCGCGGAAAGGCGTATTTCCCTACGACTACGTGACCAGTTTCGAGGCTTACCGGGAGCCCGAGCTACCGCCACGCGAGTCGTTTTACAACAAGCTTAACGACAGCCAAATTTCAGAGGAGGACTACCGTCACGCCCAAACCGTCTTTGAAACATTTAATTTCAAAAGCCTAGGAGAATACAGTGACTGCTACCTGCAACTCGACTGCCTACTTCTCGCCGACGTGTTCCAAAATTTCAGGAAATGGACTTTAGACACGTACGAGGTTGATCCGTTACACTACGTTTCCCTCCCCGCGCTCAGTCTCGCCTGCGCACTTAAACAGACTGGGGTAAAACTGGAGCTGCTCGACGACGTGGATGCGTATCTCTTCATCGAAGCGGGTCTGCGAGGAGGAATCGTTCAATGTGCTATTCGTAACACGAGGGCTAACGTGCCAGGAACCGCATGTTTCGATCCGAACACGGCGGTTTCTCAAATTTTAGACCTCGACGTGAACGGCCTGTACGCTTCCACCATGCGACAACCCCTTCCATGCGCCGATTTTCGCTGGCTAGACCGCGCGGAAATCGACGCTCTCCACTTCCAGCAGGTTCCCGACGACGCGCCCGAGGGTTACATTTTAGAGGTGGACCTCGACTACCCTCGGGAACTACACGATTCGCACGCGGACTTTCCCTGGCTCCCGAGAAACGAGGAGTCCCGCTCGAATGGCTCTCACCCTATCAAAAAGCGCTCGTCGAAAAATTTCACCTACCCCAGCGAGAGTCTGAGCGAAAGCTGCTTCTCATCTTTTACCCGAAACGCAATTACATCATTCACTACCGAAATCTCAAGCTGTATCTGGAGTTGGGCTTAAAACTAAAGGTCATTCATCGCGTTCTGAAGTTTTCGCAGAGTGCATTCCTTAAAGATTTCATCGACTTTAACCACAACCTCCGAAAACAGGCGACAAATGCCTTTCAAAAGAACCTATCTAAGCTCATTATGAATTCAATTTATGGCAAGACTATCGAAAACCCACGTCAGTACAATAACGTTGTCATTAGCGTGAGCGAGGACGAAGTGTTGAAAAACCTGCAGAAGCCTAACCTCAGACAGTTTGCGGCAATCAGCCCGACCGTGGTGATCTTTCAGTTTTCCCAGAGAACCCTACACTTGAACAAACCCGTGTACGCGGGCTTCTCTATCCTAGAGATGTCCAAACTGGTCATGTACGAATTTTTCTACAAGCAGGTCAGGCGCGTTTTCCCCGACGCTCGCGCAGCGTATAGCGACACGGACTCGTTCATCCTCCAAATCACCGACCCGAATGTAGACTCGAAGCTCGCGACCCTTGCCGAAACTCACCTGGATACTTCTGGCTACCCAGCCGATCACCCCTTGTTCTCCTCCGCAAACAAAATGAAACTAGGAGTGTTCAAAAACGAGCTCCCAAAAGATCACATTCTTGGATTTGTTTGTTTAAAACCCAAACTCTATTCGATGGAACTAGCCTCCCGAGAGCACTACGTGAGGGCGAAAGGAGTGAAAAGGTGCGAGTCCCGTAAGCTAACCTACGAGCTGTACGTTCAAACTCTCGAGCAACAAACTCTGCACAAGATCACGCAGCGGACCATCGCTCGTAAGTTGTGCGAGAACAAGACTGTTGCCGTGGAGAAGATAGGACTCAACCCGTTTGACAACAAGCGCTTCATCGACTCTGACGGCGTTTCAACTCTTCCTTTCGGACATTGGAGCCTCTCGTGAAGTGCTTTTTTGCTAAGGTTTCTAGGTGATGTACTATTTGTGTAGTGCTTGTTGTGTGCGACTGAGAGGCGTCTGTGTACAGGGTGTAAAGAGCCATTTTTATGTATGCGCGAGGTTTTTTTTTGTTTTTCACCAAGTGTTTGATATTTGTATAAAGAGCTGTCGCGCGCCATCTGTTTCTCCATGTTTTGAGAATATCTTAGATGCATGCATATTGAATAAAAAAAAGAAAAAGATCCATCCTCGCTTTGTGTCCTTTTTGTGTCTTTATTTCAAAATCAGGTTACAAAGCGGAGCAGCAGGAGAGCTTTAAAGCGGGAGAAGGAAATTGCTTGCGCACGAGTATGGAAATGTGTCGTGTCGTTCCGTCGGTAGTCGCTCGACGAGAAAGCTTGGATGCACTCGCGGAGCGGTACACCGCAACACAGGCGCGCACCCACGTATAGACAGTAAAGTCCGCACGTGTGCGACAGAGTCCCTTGAATTCTTCTCTTGGAGTAGAAGAAACTCGCTGCGCCTCCAATGAAGTCGTAAAATTCCCCGTGAATCGGAATCATTCCGAAACTGTCAAAATAACTAATTGCCTTGTCCTTTGGGCATACGTAGAAAAGAACCCAGTGTTCACCGAACGAAGACCTCGGTGCCGTATTCACTACGTAAAGACCGGGTGACGCTGTCTCTTGACCAATCTCGTCGCACGCGAACGTGCCACGAAACCAGGGACGCGTGCAATGATTTCCCGCGAACATTGGGTAAAATTCGTGTTCTTCCATTTCAAGCGGCAAACTTGACGTTTCTCTCCTTGTCAATTTCCAGGACGCGAGGCGTTTCTGACATAAAGAGAATGGTGATGGCTTTAGTTAGATCTTGCTTGAAGGTCAAGGTGAGTCTCACGTTCGCCGTGGAGATTGGACAAAGACTCTGCTCTTCCCTGTCCGGAGTCAAAATATAGTAGAGCAGAAAGGAGTCTTTTGAGAAGGCACCTTTAGAGTAGGGGACGTCTCTTCGATTGAGGCGGTGTTGGAAGCTCATATAGGCCTTCATGTACAGATCTTGAGCAAAATCAAACTGCTCCGTCTGCTGACATCCACCCACGTCCAGGACCGCCGTTTTCAAGTTGAAGTGTTCGAGCTTGAATGGGTCGTGCTCGCGACTTCCCTGAAACGCCTCGCTCTTCACGAAAGCGACGAGGAGCTTTGACGGCACTCGATGCGGATACAGATCGTCGAGGACAATGTGCGACACACCGGGCGAAACGGTTCTGGTCTTGATCTCCACCCCACGTAGTAGATAAGTCGCGGGAGAGGACTGCAGACGTCTTTCGATGCCCACAAGCACCGTCGGGGCCACTTGCACGCGTCGAATGTAGAGCACAATGCGAGGAAGTTGGACGACGTGTTTCTGGGGAACCGTCGAAGCGGCCAAGAGCCTGAAATCTTCGGTATTTTGCCGCAGCACGATACGAATATCCACCCCGTTCAAGAGAAGCTTGTCCTGGTGACATATGTCACTCATAAGAGGACAAAACAAATCACAGAGCGTACTTCCTTCGGTTCTTTTAAAACGTGCCATAAGTCCCTTAGCATCGGCGGGAATGTCGAGCTTTTCAGACGTATTTACCGGGTCTTTTTCGTAGAGCATCGCAGAAAGAGAGTGATCCCTACTCGTCTGGTTTGCGTGCAGGAGAATATCGAGATAGGAACGATAAGCATAATTCTCGTACTGGCTCACCAAAGTCTGATTCAGATACACGTGTAAGTATTGAAAAAGGGAGCTTCCAAATGCCTGAACCGGTATGACCTTATCGTGCGTGACAGTTCCGTCCGTCGCGGTGGTGCTCGCGGGATCGCCATTGGCTCGCACGATTTTTGACTGGATGTGCAGGAAGCTTGATTTCAGATCGTAAAAGTGAGGTCCTAGAGAGGGAACGTGAAATTCTAAGACGGAAGTGGGTGTTGTCGTGGCGACCGGAAAGAATTCGATATATTCGGACTTTTCCAAAGCAAAAGACGTAGGCGGAAGAGAGAACAGATCGAGCTCTCCGCTGGTGCACAGACAGGAACGCTCGTGCAGGGTAAAAATATCGCCCGTCATTTTTTTTTTAGGTATCGAAAAAGTCATGCACGACCTTTCGTTTCTTTTGTCGTCCAGAAACTGAACAGCACTGGCTGGACGCCTTTCTTTTATGCCCTCCGCCAGACTGCAGCTTTTGGAGAAACTCGTCTCTGGTGCTTCGATACGTACGCCCAATTCCCTTCTTTACGGCGTCCTTCAGCGAGGAACCCTGTCTCATTCGCTCTGCGATATCTCTACCCGTGGACACTAATTTTCGACCCAGGTAAGGGGCCACTCGCTTTGTAAACACTGGCGATAGCCTCTGATAAATGTCCGACAGTAGTCCGCTCCCAACTTGGAACAGGGGCCCGGACACAAAATGCGTGAGCGGTCTTTCTCCGGAACCCGAGAAATGTTCTAAACAACACGGTGGGGACTTTACGTGCATTTTCTAAAATGAAGAGTGGCTGCAACGCGACCCGATCCGTCCAGAAATGGGATGTAGCTTCCTCTCTCGCCAACAAGCTCGAGACAAATGGTGCTGACTTCTTTTACGATCACCTTCTTATATTGTGGTAGATTGAAAGAATACGATATCATTTCGTTTCGTTTTGACACTACGAATGGCACGACTCTCAAGAGAGGGGCTTTCACGTCGCCGACGTGCTCCGCTTCTATGATATCGCAATAGGTAAAAATGTAATTGCTGGGAAATAATATAACATCACGGTCTGCCACCGAGAAGGAAGTGTACACGCTTTTCTGACCGAAGCCAAGCATGTGGGATAAGTGAGCATTGATTAAGATATACCCGCTGTGGTGCAACTGTAACTCTACGACTTTGATGTATGGATTATAACGAAGCAATATTTTCGAGGAATTGAGCTTAAGATGAGACTGGTAGGCGCTGTTTATCGCGTTAATGAGATCTTCTGGCGATTCGTAGAAGCCCTCGAGGATCTCAATTCGGTCCTGAGTCATCAGGTGCTTTACCCTCGTCAGCTCTACCTCTACCTCCCGATCGAATGTATCTTCCTCCACGGGGCTGCCTTCCACGGGCTGACCTGTTCCAAAAACGATCTCTGCAAATCCGAGTTTTTTCGACAATGTAGGGGACATGCGCAGTGCGTTGTTTCTCTGGAAGCTTAGAGAGTAACATTTTCCTTTTCGCTCGAAACTCGTCTTGGGACCAAAGAGCTCTCGCAGGGCGCTTTTCACCAGCGCGATAAAGTCTTGCTTTGGCTGTATTCGGAGCTGTTTGGTGCCTTCCACTTTCCCGGCATCCGTAGGCCTGACCAAGTACAGCTCGTTAGATGGGCTCGTCACATTCTTGATGCTAAATGGGAAATTCAGTTCTTCTAGGGCTACCTCGTACGGTTCATTTAATATAATAGGTTGGGACAATTGTACTTTGAACTTGCTCAAACTATTGTCGTGAAAAATTTCCGACGAGGCATTTGAGAATAGATTCACGTAAAACTCATCCCTCATTTCTCTTCTTCGTGACCGATCTGTACGTAGGTCGATAGCAGACTGACCGGACCGCTATGCAGGGTTCAGTCTTTAATCTATTAGCGACCAACCGACAGGAGACACACGGACACAGCAGTCATCTTAGGGTTAGTTTTATTTTATTTCCACGAGTCTACGGTATCCACGGTGATGAGGCGATATCGAAGAACGTCGGTGGCCAGGCAATGGATGTAGGTGGCTTCGATGTGGTGCTTACAGTGCATCGCGCGTTTGATGGTCTTCAGCGTATCCGCGATGAATTCCACCACGTCCGTCGTCTCCGATGCGGTCACCTTGGTCAACACCTTGCCCGACCATTGTGATAAGAGCACAAAGGGCTGCTCGTGCGATTCCCACTCCTTGTCCCGCCCCTTGTAGCTCTCGTAGACGTGGGCTATTATCCTGAACACAACGGGGTCCACTTCATATGGAACGAACTTGCCAAAAATGACGAGGTCCACCAGCAGATCGAACGCGGACACAAAGAAGTTGTTGTTTGCTTTTCGATGTGCAGCGCAGGCTTCGACATCGCTCCATCGAGTGTGTTCTTCTGCGCAGCCATCGAGACGTTCACGCACGAGCATCTTGTCAGATCGACCTCCGGCGCACAAGTGACGTTCCGAGCCCAAATGCGACAGTTGAATAAACAAAAGCGACCGAGCGGAGCGTCAAAACAATGTATTTCATTTGCATATGAAAAAAAAATAACATTCCGAGCTCTCGAGATATATCAAAACCTGTCTAGACTTGTTCCTGCATGACGGAATTGTAGATAGGCTTCGTCACATGACCTGGAGCAATGACGCGTTCAAATTCCGTGGAGGGTTGTTTGTTTGTTTTTTTCACCCAGATTACGAAAGCCATTCCCGAGGTGACGAGTCCGCGAGCACCGTTTGAATCACGCGCGCGAAATCACGTGATAGGAAGACGAGCAACGTCACACGACCATGGTCACATGACCTGCGGCAATGACGCATTCTGTTTTTAACCGTATTACAAAAGCCAAGTAGCGCGCGGGACATCACGTGATCTGAATGCACACACACACACGAACAACTAAGACGAGTTAAGCGGTCTAGGAAGCAATGTGCTTGTAGCTCAGGGGGTAGAGTGTCGGGCTGGTGTGCACGAAGTAGCGAGTTCGAGTCCCAGCCGCCCGCTGAGCCTTTTTTATCGAATAAAAGGGCATTTACCGCCCAGCGATTCAAATTCAAAACACGTGACCGTCATGTGACCGGAGCGCAGCGCCCTCCTTCGGATGCAGTACAAACCCTGTGCGACATCACGTGAGCGCCCTCTGTCGGACGCAGCTCGAACCCTGTGACATCACACGTGAGACGCCCTGAGCGCCGCAATTCAAGTCCTATAGCGCCCTCTGTCGGACGAAGCTCGGACCCTGTGACATCACGTGGTTGTTATCAGATGATGACCGCAGCTGTCAACACCTGGTCAACCACGCTTGTGGTTTGAGGTCTGAGGTTTG